>PVJA010009548.1:0-60355 GCA_004027025.1 Myocastor coypus
AAAAAAAAAGAGTTGGAAAATAATAACAGAAATAAATTCCTATATGAGCTACAGTGAAAATGCAAATAAAACTCTACCAAACAAAAAATCTTTGCTTCAACCATCGCATCTAAGGCCGCCTGCACAGATGACAACAGCAGGCTCCGTGTACAAGTCTCTTGTACTCTCTCAGCATGTGTGCTTAGCTTTCTTTTCTTGTTTGGCAGGCTGTATTTGTCACCTTCTTGTCACAAGCTCCCTATGACATTTTACAACGTGAGCTTAGCAGGAAAAAGAAATATGAATAGAACAAAGCATCTGCTATATACTGACTGTTTAGAATAAACCTCTACATTTTCCACATCAACTGCTTGCTTACTAAATCTAAAAAAAAGCAACAGGGATATCACTGGGGCACAACACCTAACTGGCAAGTGCTAGGTCCTGAGTTCAATTTCCAGCACCAAAACAAAGCAAAGCAAAGCAAAACAAAACAAAACAAAAAACCCCCACACATCCATAACAAAAATAAGTTCCAATGTGAACTTCAATGAGAACACAAATAAAACTCTACCACAGAAATAATAGCTACTTCGATTGTCATGTCAAAGGCAGTTTTCACATATGAGCACAGCATGTTCCGTACCTCTGTGTCACTTATACTGATAACACATGTGTTTTGTTTTCCTGTCTTCTTTGCTAGGACCTGTTTCACCTCCTGCTGGTCTTCCTGTTTGCTTAGGAGGTTCTTGTGATGTCTCATCTGTCTGTTCATGGGTGTGAAGCAGAATGCTTTTGTGGAGTTCTCTGGGCAGGTCCGCACTGTTCATCCTCTGTTGTAACCGATTATTTATCATTTCCAGGCCCAATTCTCTAAGAGAACTTTTCTGTGATATCCTACATTTGTTATTTTCTTTGTAAACTATGACACTATTCATGTCTGATGTATAGGATCCAGGAAAGCAACTATTGGCTAATGCTTTGTGTTTTGAAGGACATCATAGTTGCTACATAACTCATCAGCATTTCATTTTGTTGTAAAATGTAACCATTTCTGGCTTTGTGTTGAGAATTCACTACCAATCTTTTTCTTCCTATTATTTGTTTTTTTGAGACAAGGTCTTGCTAGTCTAGGCTAGGAGGCTTGAACCACTGACCTTGAACTCAGAATCCTCCTGCCCCAAGCCCCCCAGTGCTGGGATTACAGGCATGTACCATCATTTCCAGTTTATCTTCATGACGTGTTACTGATAACAATGCTATTTGGTTTTTTTTTTTTCACCATATAGGAGGCCAATATTATGCCTTTCTGAAATCCAAAGATTGAACTGGACATTTATATTTCATGAACTTGTAACATTTTTGAACTTTCTTGTTCTTTAGAATAGTTAGTTTCTGTGCTGGTTAACTTTTTTTTTTTTTTTTTTTTTTTTTTTTTTTTTTTTTTTTTTTTTTTTTTTTTTTTTTTTTTTTTTTTTTTTTTTTTTTTTTTTTTTTTTTTTTTTTTTTTTTTTTTTTTTTTTTCATTTTTGTTTTGTTTTGTCTCGTTTTTTTCCAAAATGTAACATCAGTGGAGGGAGGGGGCTGGGAAGATAGCTCCAAGGCACAAGTGCCTGCCTGGTAAGTGCAAGGTCATGAGTTTGAACTCTGGTCCCACAAAAACAAACAAACAAACAAAATCAGTGGGTAACTTGTGAACTATTTGTTGAATGTGAACTTTTTTTTTTATATATAGCAGGGATTAAACTCAGCACCTTGTGCTTGCCAGGCAGGCACTTATGCTGCTGAGCTATCTCTCCACCACTGGGTCACTTTTTGAACTGGGTGTAATAACTCTGTTTACAATATCATATATAACTTATTATTGCATAAATACCCGGTGGGTAAGTTCTAAAGTAAAGTTCTAAATTTGAGGTACAAAATGTCTTTGCATCTATTGGTGCATGTATTCTTACACCCTATTTGGAAGGCTTACTTGGTATGCACTGCCATGTTGCACCATGAAGTGCTATAAATTTTGTGTGAATTGCCATGTGCTGAGATGCTGTATGAATTGCTCGACAGTTCAAAACAAAGTTCTCAAAAATGAGCAAATAAAACCAAACTGTTAGTTTTTTTTTTTTTTTTTTTTTGTCATCCAAATTAGGCAACTTTGAAGAAAAACAAACCTCTTCAGTGTTGTTATTATTCTAAAAATCTCAATTTCATATCTGTCACTTCTCCATAAATATTTTCATTCCTAAGATAACAGTGATGAAGTCCTTCCATGAAGGCTTTTAGTTCAGATGGTGAAGTGTCATGACAAATATATTTTTAAGTATTTATTCTTTTTATGTATTTGGTACAGGGTCTCACTGCACAGCTCTCGGACTTGTAGTGATCTTTCTGCTTTCAGCCTCTCCAGCACTGGAATTACAGGTATGCGCCACCACACTTGAACACAGTGGCTGGCTCAGCACACCTGAGGGCGGGGCCAATGTGGCATGTGGTGCCAGTGATTGAACTCCAATCCCTATGCTTGCCCAAGCAGGTACTCAGTCTGCTGAGCTATCTCACTGGCCCTATATTTTTGAGTATTATTACTGATATGTGTGTGTGGTTTTACTTGTATTTCATTATTAGTGTAAAACATCTTGTGGTGGGCCAGGGAGATAGCCCAGCACCATAAATGTCTGCCTTGCAAGCACAAGGTCCATCTTATAGCATGTTGTCTCTTACAAATGAGTTTCAACTTTGAATCTCAGTGTTGGTGTTCGGTTCAGTAGGTTTTACTCCTGGTGAGAACCCAATAAAATTTTCTGACCTAGTTGTACCAGGTAGCTCAGATATACATGAACATTTTATAGCGTTTTTTCCAGTCAAATATTTATTTATCTACATTACTATTTTCTTCCTCCCATGCATCTCAGTCTTCATTCTGTTCTCCTCTATCTATCACATCATGCTAACTTCTTTGCCTTCCTTGGTCGAAGTCACCACTGGTATCTGGATCACCCAGTGACTCCCTGCCATCTGATGACCCGCTGCCTCCTGAAATTGTAAAATCAGATTTTCATGCAATACTGTACTAAATTGGGCTCATTGTACAAGAAAAATAAAAAGAAAACATATGCTAAAATTATAAATATACAAAAATGTAACATAGTACATAAGGTGGGCAAAACTTGCCTACGCACCCACTGATACACCTTGCTGTTCATGGTACCAAGTGGCTGAAAAGCACAGAGATTGCTTCCTGTATTCTGCCAGTGCAGTAACTGAAACACATAGGCAGCAACCAGGATACTACAGTACATATTTTCACTAGCAAAATAGTTGAGGTGTATATTGCCCATTACGATGTCCCTTGGGTTCATATGAATTTGGGGATAGAGTGAGTTTCCAGCATATGAAGTTTGGGACCATGCTTCAACTATGCCACTTTTTTTTTTTTTTTTTTTTTAGCACATTAGTTATACAGAATAGTAGGTTTCTTTCTTTCTTTTCTCATAATTTTATTTTAAAGAGGAAAAGACCCCCCAAAAAGAACAAAGACAAAACCAAAACAATATAAAATAGTAAGAATGGTACAGAATTGCAAAAAAAGAATAGAAAATTAACAATGGTTGTTATAGGACATATTATTGTCAAATTTATGATTTAGATTACCAGATATAGGCATGCAATTTTTTTTTTTTTTTTTTTTTTTTTTTTTTTTTTGTCTTTTTGAGACAGGGTCTCGCTGTGCATTTCAGGCTGGCTTTGGGATCACTTTTGTACCCCAGTCTGGTCTTGAACTCACATTGATCCTCCTGCCTCAGCCTCCCAAGTGCTGGGATTATAGGCCTGCGCCACCACGCCTGGCTTAGGCATGCAATATTGATGTAACAATTAAAAATTAACTCTTCCTTTTGATAAACCTTAATTTTTCCTTGTACTTTTTGTTATTTTAAAATTTATTTTAAGTAGAGTATAGAAATAATACATAAGACATTAGAAATGACACACTTTTAAAAAAGGACAAGATAAAAAGTATTCAGCCCTGGTTGTTATATTCCGCATTAGTATCTTCAATGTAGTTGCTCAGATTACAGCTATTAGCACGCAAAATTGGCCAAACTAAAAAATTTAAACGTTACCTGATACCTCCAAATGACGGATAGAAATTAGTAGTACAATCGTCTTAGCTGTTCTGTGTATATACTTGCATTATTTTTCTCCCTTTCTTTTTTAGAACAGTAGGTTTCATGCGGCCTATTAGTACTAGTACGTGTACGTCCTCTACTTCGATCATTCCAACCTCCCTTTTCCCTGTTGCTCTCCCCTTACCGCTTCCACTGGATCCCCTTCATCTTCTCTGACAGTACCTAATAAAGGTTGTTTTTATGTATTTTGTTTCTGCAAAAGTTTCCTGAGCTATCTCTGTCATCATTCCTACAGTTGGCTTAACAGCATCCTGCCTTCAATATGTCCCAACTCTGATGCCCAGAGCCTGTTTTACTTTACACGACAAAGAGCCTTTGCAGGCTGCTCAACGTTAGCCACCCCGACAAGGATCTCACTGATCAGGAGAACCCAATCTCATTCAAGCGGTCTTCAAAGAGACGCTCTTGCAGATAGTTTCTGTTAGGAAAAAGAAGAGAAATGAAGTTATGAGCTCAATAGTACAGGTTGATTTCCAGGGAAGCCTGAGAAGGACTGGATCCTCTCATGTGGGCTATGAGGTCTTTATATAGGGTCACGGGAGGGGAGTTCAGCAAGGGAGGGGTGTGTACATGACAAGGAGGCAGAGTTGCCTGCCAAGAACAAATTTTAGTAGGGCTAACGTCTCCCCAAGGGCAAGGCTTGGGCACATACAGGGCGTGTTGGCTACTATCAGCAGCGTTGCTGATAACAATAGGGGTGATGGCATAGTCTCCAGTCAGCTCACCATGGAAGTAGCCAGACCACTTCAGGGTTCGTCACAGAGACAGCAGCAACAGAGCAAGAGTCCAAGAGATGCGAGATTGCCAGCTTTGCAGCCAGAGGAAGGGTCTGTGAGCCAAGGCATGTGAATGCTCTCAAAGTCAAGAAGGGCAGGGAAATGTGTTTTTCCCGGCAGGACTGCAGCCATTGAGACCCATGCCTTACTGTCGCAGCTACTTTTCTCTCACTGCTGAGACATAATACATGACACACCAAATTAAGGAGGGAAATATTTATTTAGCTCATTTTGGGGGTTTCAGCTGGCTCCAGGGTTGTGGAAGTGGGGACGGGGGAGAGGAGCATTCAGGGAAGAGGGCTGGACAGGTGCAAATGTCCCAAGGCAGGATTTCACCTGGTGCTTTTTAGGAATGTCAGGAAGGCCAGAATGGCTGTGAGAGAATGAGAGAGAGGCTTGAAGCCTGAGCTGCTTTATATTCTGAAATGGTCTCCCCAGTGCAATATTGAGGACAAATGTAGGAAGACGGAATGAAACGTCAACACAGGCAAGGTACATTTACAGAGAAGATGGTGACCTAAGTCAGAGTTGTAGTGGGTTAAAGTCATGGAATAATAAAATAGAACACATATTTAATATTGAGGAACATTTAAACATAAAAGTAGAGCGAATAGTAAAATCAAAACTGCATATATCTAGCATCAACTTCCACAATGGTCCGCTTTGGTCATCTTGTTTCCTTGACATTCCTCCTTCTGTGTTATTTGATAGCAAATCTAAGGCATACAATTATTTACCCATAAGTATTTGAGGTTAAATGAGAATACTGTAGTTTCTCAATACCATGACCACATTTAACGAAAAGGAACTAGTCCTCCAGTCAGTCTCTAAAGGTGGAGCTGCTGGGATTGTTGGTCAGTGGGACCTAGGATGGGGAAGAAATATGTCCACGATACTGCAAGCATTAGAGAGAATTAAATTTTACCTCAATTTTATAGATTATAGAAGTTTTCTCAATGGCTTACAATTATGCTTCTGTATGTCCCCCAATCAAATACAAACATATCCCCTCTGTAGACTGTTTTATTTGAGTCTATATGTATTTAACTTCTAATTCCCTCCAGCATGTTATCTGCCATGGACAAGGCATTCGGTAAGTTTTTCTTGAATAAATAAGTCATTTTTTAGGGTGTTTTGGTTATAATGTGTGTGCTGCATGCTGTCTGTGATCCTTAATACTCTCCTCTCTATTTCCAAAGTGTCTGAATCACTCCAGCTACAATAAGCAAAAAACACAAGGCACTAGAAAATTTGAGCCTCAGACATTTATTTTTCAAATTTCTAGTGACAATGTCCATGACATCGGGAGACTTGTCTCCAGGGAGGACTCTTTTTTTGGATTGTTGACAAATGATTTCTTCTGTACTCCTCACATGGAAGAGGGGTAGGTTTAAGGGAGAAGGAGAAGGAGGGTGAGGGGGAGAGGAAGGGGGAGAGGGAGAGGGAGGTCAAGAGAGGGAGGGGAGAGGCAGAGGGAGAGACAGTGAGAGGGAGAGGAAGAGGGAGAGAGAGGGAGAGAGTGAAAGAGAGATGGAGATAGCAAGAAGGAGACAGAGAAGGGGAGATGGAGAGGGAGAGGGAGAGAGAAAGAGGGAGAGTGAGGAGAGGGAGAGAGAGAAAGGGAGAGAGGGGAAGGGAGAGGGAGAAAGGGAGAGAGAGAATGAGTTAGTCTCTCCCATGTTTCATCTTTTTTTTTTTTTCTGTTTGAGACAGGGTTACACTATGCAGTTGAGGCTGGCCTTGAGCTCAATTTTGTAGCCCAGGCTGGTCTCAAACTCGCACTGATCCTCCTGCCTCAGCCTCCCAAGTGCTGGGATTACAGGCGTGCACTTCCCTGTCTGGCTTCTCCCATGTTTCATCTTAAAAGGATGCCAGTTCCATCCATAAGGGCTTCACTTCCTGATCCAGTCATGCTTTAAAGTCCTCATGCTAAAACACCATCAGCTGGGAAGCAAGAGACCCTGGGTTTCCTAGTGGAAACAGAGGGTAGATGTGCACATAATGGTGGGTAACACAGTGAGTCAGCCAGTGGTTTCTGGGCACCCTCATGCCCTCTTGGGAATCAATGATTTTGGTGCTGAGGGAAGCTGAGAACATGGAAGCCATTTCTCTGATTCGTGCACTTTCCACATTCCTCAAGACTGGTTGATGTGGACCAAACTGTGGCCTCCAAAATTATACATTTACATCCTGTCACTAGTTCTTCAGAATGTGTCACCTTATTTGGAGATAGTGTGTCTGTAAATGTAATTAGTTGAGATGAAATTATACTGGAGTATGGAGGACTTCTACTCTAATGTGGTGGGTATTCTTGCAAAAAGAGGAGAGAGACACGCTCAGTGAGGAAGCGCCATGAAATGACCAAGGGAGACATTCAAGTGTTTCAGCTACAGACTAAGGAATGCCAAGGATCGCTGGCCACCACTAGAAGCTAGCCAGTGGTGAATAAGGATTTTCCCCTGTAGGTCTCAGAGACAGAGCATGGGCCTGTTGACAGCTTCATTTCAGACTTCTAACCTCTCAAGTTCAGGAACTATTGCTCCAGGCCACCTCAGCCATGGTTCTTTGCTATTGCAGTGCTAGGAAATGAATAGTCCTTCCCCCGGTTGGGTAAGCATCAATCCCTTGTGTTAAATATTTCCCTCTCAAAATACCTAGGGTGGCTTTGCCTGCCTACACAAAACTTGCATGCCTCACACAGCATTCTTCATCTTTAGCCTTTAGGAAAAGTCCCTGAATTGGAGGGACCAGAGGAACATATCTCCCCCCCACCCCCCACCCCAGTCACTCCTATCTGTCATCATGCACATTGAGTCATTTACAACCAACTGCAAAGTTGCGCCAGGGGAAAATTAATGAAGTCTGTCTGGCTAAACAGGATATTTACTCAGCAGTGACCACGGGGCATCCTTGAGGGTACTAACAGAATTGTTGGATGGAAAGCATTCTCTTTCCTGTCCTCAGAGCTTCACCTCAGGACACTGAAAATCCTTTTTATCTATCTATCTATCTATCTATCTATCTATCTATCTATCTATCTACCTATCTATTTATTGCTTCCAGAGAAAAATGCCTATCTTTGGATTCTTCCTTACTGCAGAAAAGGAAGGGACCTAGTAAACTCCTGTCTGGCTGGCTTAAGAACTATTGGAATTAAGGAAAAGCTGTTTGATAATAAACCAATATTAGGCTTATCATCTTATCACTGGCTTCAGGCTTTCTTTCCAAGGATGTGGTTAGCATGAAAAGGTCATGCACTACCAGGGCATAAGCCAGCTATATAGTCACTGGGTTTCTTAGTTAGAGATGAAGAAATGAAAGTTAAGAGAAGAGTAGAGTCTGCTAGCTAGTCATATGGTTGTACTGGGTACCCAGGGCTTTTCATCTTTCACTTTAAGATGAGGCCTCCTTGAGCTATCAAGGTTGCCCTCAAACTCAGATCCTCCTGCCTCCACCTCCTAAGTAGTCAGGGTCACAGCCATGAATCACTGTGTCCAGTGATGGAGTTTTGGGAGCTTGTTCTGTGCTTGAATTCCTGCACCTCAGACTGCAGCTCTCTGAGCCCTGAGTTGGTCCATTCTTTAGCTTCCAGGGTCCATTTGGGGAGCACTGAAGAGACAGGCCTGAATCATTCACTGGCTTTAGAGTCAGCAGTGGAAATCATGGAGGCATGAGTGTCTTCTAGGCTGTACCTGGAAATATGGAAGGCAGGCTGGCTCGGGGGAAATGGAAAAATCGGTTAATCCCCTAGAGAGCCTAGAAAGGCCAAGGAGCCTTGTACTGGAGTTTGGAGATAATTGCCTTTGGATACCCAGAGGTAGGTCCAGAGACGACAGATAGAACATGAAGCTCTCCTGGCTCCTTATAAATTACCTTATTCAGGGCCTTTATAATAGTCCCTCATTTTGAAAGTAGTTTGAGTTTTTGCTTGTTGTAATCACTCTTTTCTGTGAGATACTTGTTTATTAGATTAAAAAATGAAGTTTCTTTTAGCTTTTTATACTTTCCAACAATGAGCATGATAAGTTTTAGTTTAAAAAAGAAAAAAAAAAACAAGATACATTTGGGTAGAACTCAAGTTGGGCAAATGAAGAGGGGTTGTGCTTGTGGGTGGGACTTGAAGCCCGAAGGGAACGGGACTAGAAGGCCCTATAACCACAGGGGCCCACTGAAGACTGGTGGAGGGGAGCAGCAGGAAGGCAAGGGTTGAGCCTCTCAGCTCCTGCAGGCAGGAGGAGCTGGGCCTTGGCTGCATGGCTGAGGGACTGCCAGATGGCCAGCTGTGCTAGTGCCCATAGAACTGCTGTAGCCCCAGTACTATTCAGTGTACAGAATTCACCCACAGTGCTGTCAAGGTTCGTCTTTCCCATGTGTGTGCCACCCAGCCCAGAGGAGCCAGAACATGCTCCTTCTAGTGTCTGGCTCCAGTGTGCACGTCCTCACTGAAACTCAGATTAGAATTGCTTAGGTTAGGAGGGCTCTGATCTCAAGAATGAGTTTATCCACTCACGGGTTAGTGGGATAAGGGGTTATCTTGAGTGTGAGTTCGTTGGAGAAGCCAGCTTGACTCTGTCTCATGGGTGCTCCCTTATTCTTATGTGATGTTCTGTGGCACTTTGCAAAGACCCCACCAGCAAGAATGTCTTGACAAGTTGTGTTTCCTTGACCTTGAACCTTCAGAACTATGAACCACATTAACTTTTAACTGTATGAGTTACCCAGTCAGTAGTAATCACAGCAGATGGACTAAAACTAAGGCACTCCACCAAATTCATGACTTTCTGGAACCACACCACGTGATCTTCTTCAGAAATTGGGTCTCTGATGGTATAATACATGTAACAGTCAGGATGAGATCATATTGGAAGAAGGTAGGCCCTATCCCAGTGAGAGTTTGAGCAGGTCACAACTCTTGTTCTGTTTTGTTTCTGGAAATGTCTTTGTGCAGCAGCCTGCATTCCCAAACACTGCTATCCAGGACACCTTGTTATGCTGTGAGGACCAGCTGGGGGTTGGCAGGTGGCTCTGGCTTACCACCCTTCTGTTCTGAGATGGGAGTGGTGGGCGGGGTCTCATCTTTGGGTTCTACGGGGCTTACATGGACAAGCAGCAGCTTCTTGGGGTCCATCTTACCACTTGGATTCGAGGGCAGCATGATCTTTACTTTGATAGCCAGCACACCTGTATGAGCAGCACACAGCAGTGCCAACACAGTAGTTGACAGAGTCCCCACAGCGGATCAACAGGCCACCTACAAACTTCATGGACTTAACCCTCTGTCCTCAGAGTTCCCAAGACACCACGATCTCACACACCTTGGCTTGCTCTCCATGACGAACTGCGGCGCACCATAGCAAGCCCTCTGAGGTATATGTGACACAGAGTTTCCACATGAGCAATGGCACATAGACCCCTCATTTCCAGCTTTTCAACATAAAACTCTGCATTGCCCTTAGGGTAACCAAACCTTTTCTGAACTACAGCAGCCAATTCTAAGATCCTTCAGTCCTTCTCGCCAGGAGCATTGCATGTCCTGCTGGCAGAGATAGTGATTTCTGTCCTGGATGGTGTAACTTGGACAGGACTGCAGCTTCAGAGTAGCCATATTCAGCAGTTCCTGAGTAATAAACTTATTCAGGTCACTGACAAACTTATTCTTGGAAATCTGTACCCTATAACGTTTGTTCTGTCCTAAAAGGAAACAAGAAAATACACACAGATAGGGACTGGGGAGATAGCTCCGTGGCACAAGTGCCTGCCTGGCAATTGCAAGATTGTGAGTTTGAACCCCGGTCCTGAAAAAAAAAATACACACAGAGACCTAGAGTAGGGAATCATTTATAATGAAAGTAGAGTGATGCCACCTTAGAGCAAGGAACACAAGGGATAGATTGACCCAGAACCTTCAGTGAGAGCATAGTGTTGCTATAGCTGATTTGGGAGTTGTGGTTTCCAGAACTGGAGAAGACAACTTATGCACTGCCTTGGAAAATTAATACTAGAACATATATGTATCTCTCCTTTTCCCACTTTTTCATTTGTAAAAGCCATTTTGAGTTACTTTGCTACATTTTATAGGACTCTTCATTGGTGAACATGTGAAGTTCAAAGCTACTGCTCTTGTTAAATAGAAGCCAGCGACCTGCATAGTGAGCTTACTACCATGGCCAGCAGGGGGTGCCCTTAGGGTACCATGACAGACAAAAGCTTCCACTGGAAAAGTCTTTCCAGTACTTCATACACTGGATCTGATTGATGAACCCTTCAAGGTGGGATACGTTTGGGAGAAGATATCCCCCGGCTCCAGTTCTATTATAGCCTCCCTTTTGATTGGGTCAAGAAGAGGTGACAGGGAAGCCCTCTGTGGATGTATCTTTGAGGTCTGAATGATAGAGTGAGGCCCTGGACTGTGTTACCCGCATGAGTACTTTTGAGTTTCCAGGGAAAATTCTAAACTCATTCTAAAGTCAGCGAGACTGGATGGGAGAGTGACATACTGAAGGACACATGGCATTTCTTTGAGGAGCTGGGGCAGGATACATAATTGTTTCCATCACTTAGATCTCCAACATCCAACGGAAATACAACAAGAACCTCAAAGTGAGATCTCAAAGTTATTGGTAGCCTCATCAAAAAGGTAAAAAGAAATAGGAAGATTAATTTTAGTAACATAGTTTCTTAAACCTAGTATTTTCAAAATTATGATTTCACCATGTAATCAATATAAAATTAAGAAAATACTGCCCATGTTGTAAATACAGGGCCTCGGGTGGCCCAGTGTGGGCTCAGCGGCAGCACCTGAGTATTAGCAGATGGCCTGGCAAGGTCTGCTTACAGCCCCACATTCTCCCCTTTCTGCGCCCAGTTTCATGAGGTGTCTTCATTTTTTAAAAATAATTTTTTATTTTATTTATTATGTTTATTCTTGTTTCAGAACCTTTGTTTATTCACTCTTTTTTTTTTTTTTTTTTTTTTTTTTTTTTTTTTTTTTTTTTTTTTTTTTTTTTTTTTTTTTTTTTTTTTTTTTTTTTTTTTTTTTTTTTTTTTTTTTTTTTTTTTTTTTTTTTTTTTTTTTTTATGGCCGGCTCAGCCTGCCCCAAGGGCAGGGCTGGCGCAGCATGTGGTGCCGGGGATCGAACTGCGGTCCCTGAAGCCGCCCAAGCTTCCCCAAGCAGGAGATTTAGACCACTGAGCCATCCCGCCGGGCCCCAGGGTGTCTTCATTTTGGATCTGCGTGTCACCTACATTTCCCCACCGAACCTCACTCACTACCCCACCTTAAAAAATAACATTTCAAATCATTTTCTTAATGCAGCATGAGATTTCTGAGATATGACTCACTTCAGGTTTCAGCAGGGCTTAAGTGCTTTTTAAATAGCGCTGGGAGAAAAGTCAAGCAGTCCAAAAGAAAAAAAAGTGCAAAAGATATTAATAAGCAATTTATACAGAAGGGATACATTTAAGCACCACAAAAAAGTGCTCAGACTCACTAGCAACTGGGAAAGTTTCAACAGAGGCAACATTTTCTTCCATCAAGTAAGAGTTTGACATGTGAGTGGCAGTGAGGGAGTGGGGACATGAACTCCTGGAATGAATGGTGAGAGTGTTTCCAGTGCTTCTCTGGAGAACAATTTGACAGCATTTAATAAAGCCAAGGATGTGCTCACCCTGTGACCAGCAGTTCTTCTCAGGGGCCTGCGCCCTGGAGAGGACATGGTATGTGAGCATCAGGAAAAATATAAGAGGATTTTTATGTGATATGATTGTAAAAAAAGAAATTTGGAATTTCCCAAATGGTGTCCAACATAACAATACAGTAATATAACATGATAGTTACTGTTATGGTTATGACACACAGTTAAGAAACGTAAGAACAAGCCACATGCACTTACATGGAGACAGTTATGCCACTGAGGGTGAAAAATAGCCTGAAGCAAAATACAAGGAATATGGTACTACTTATGTAAATGTGTCACACTGAACAATGCTAACATTTTTATGGCTACTCATGCATATATTTGTGATAAGACAGAGGAGTTTTGGGGAGGAGTATTTCAAACTGATGACAGCAGACACCTCTGGGGAGATTCAAAGGAAAAAGGGCGTAAGCATGGTGGTCATGGATGACATCAGTTCATGCTGTCATTTAGAATTATTCAAGGGAAGCAATATTGAGTTACTGTTGACTTGAAAATTCATGGGAAGTATAGCCATGGCAAGACCTCCTCGGTTTCCTGGTGATGAGAAGCAGAGGCAAACCTGCCTTCTTCCTGGGCTGTCTTCTCTGGTTCTATCTTATCCTAAGTCCCTGAGTTGGGGAAGATCCTGATGCTGCTGTAATTCACGGTAGGACATTGGACCCGATGCCTTCCCTCCCTAGGGCTCAGGTTCATCTGTAAAGTTAGGCCTGATGAGCCCTACATTTGCAGCTGCAGCATATTGTGTTTAATTGACTGAATATATACTACTGCTTCTGGAGGAAAGCTAATCTAATTGAGATTTGAAATCAGGCATGAATCACAGATTCTAGTGCCCCTGCCTTAAAAATGACCTTGGCCAAACTTTTTCAACACTAAGATGTAAGAGTTTCAGTACTTTTTGGAAACATCAGTTAGTGTTAAAAATCACATTGCTGACACATGGCTGCATGTGGGATGCCTGATTTTCCTGAGAATTGAGGATGGGTTCTCAAACAGTAGAGCATGACAAGCAGGAACAGTTGCAAAGGCTAAACAGCAAACTTATGTGTGTTAACCACAAGTAATTTTTTTTTTTGGGGGGGGAGGAGCTGGTTTGAATCAGTTCCAATTTTGTGCTCAAATTTATTCCTATAAGTATTTATAAGGCAGATGATGCTTAGTTACTCATGATGTTTAGTCACTTATAAAATATTTCCAAAGAACAATAAAACAGCTAGAACTTATTGGGCAATTACAGGTAATTCTAGGAGCTTCAGTGGCTTATCTCATTGGGTCTTCATAACAACTCCATGACCATGAAGTAAGATTCTTTTTGCATCAATTTATAGGTAAGGAAGATAAGACTCAGGAAGACATACTGATATCCCTAAAAGGACATACCTGGTGGTGGTAGGAATTGAAATTTTTTCTACATTGTTTGATATCAAAGTCTATACCCTCAAACAAACCAGTGAGTAGAGTAGTCCTTTGGTATCTGCACAGGAATGGGTACAGACACCTCACACTCTACGGATACCTAAATCTGTGGATATCTAACTCCCTTTTGTAAAGATGTACAAAGTTTGAATATTATGTAGTATGTCCTCCCGTATACTTTAAATCACTTCTAGGATACTTATGCAATGGTTGATATGCTGTGTCAACAGGAAAAGCTTAGAAGTTTAACTAAGTGACTCAGCAGGGGGGTCAGGGTCCCCACTTTGTAAACATCCTGAGCCTGTGCAAGAGGAGGGAAGGCATGGGGATGGTGTGGCTACGGCCTGCTTGTAATATAAGTGAGGACAGTGGCTTGCTCTTTCCCCTTTTTCTTTTGTTGCTTTTGTGGTCGTCTGCCACTTTGAAGTGCTTCCCCTTTGCTGTGTCACTCAGCTTTGGAGCTGGCTGATTATGAACTGAAACATCCACAAGCAGTGAGCTAAATAAACTGTTCCTTCTTTAATTTTGAGTGTTGGGTATTTCGTTTCAGCAATGAGAAAAACCTAACTAAAACAACTTATAATATCTAACATTATGTATTATAATCGATTTTGTATCACCATAGCAAAATACCTGAAGTATTTAACTTACAAAGAAAAAAGGTTTACTTGGCTCTTGATTTCAGAAGTTCCAGCCCATGATCAGGCAGAAGCATTGTTCTTGGGTCTCTGGTGGGGATCAGATGACAATGGTGGGGACTCAATTGCTCACCCCATTATCAGGACACAAAAGAAGAGGAAGAGGTTGTGGCTGCCTGGCTTCTTCCAAGGGCCCATCCCCAGTGATACCAGGACCTCTCGAGGGTTCCCCCCAACGGCACCACCCAGGGGCATATACCTCTTAATACATCGGCCTTTGGAGAACCACTGAAAATCCAAACAATATTATGTAAGTAGTCATCATGTTGTAGTATTCAGGGAACAATGACAAGCTAAAGCCACTACATGTTCAGTACAGATTCCACCATCACCTACCCAACTACATGTTTGATCTGTAGATGGTTGAATCTTCTCATGCTTAACCTGAGGACATAGTGGGCCAGTTACGTATAATGGTAAATTTTTCCTTGCACAAAAAGAATAGGCAGACCTGAGGGCGGGGCAGCAGGAGGATAGGCGGTAGAATAAAGAAGAGTAATTAGGATAGGGTGGTTAAGGGAAGACTGCTGTACAGAGGAGAGCTTCAAACTGAAAGTCTAATCCTAAAGGGGTAAAATATATGCAAAATGGTAGAAAAAAGGAAGGAAATAGCACCTACTTCCCAAGGTGTGTCTCTGTGAGTGAATCCATGAGAATGCTTCCTTCTATCTGGAATTTACTGAGCTACCCCATCTCAGAGTTTTTCTTTTGTCTCCAACTTTCAAGATTGAGTTTATGCTATAGCTCCTCTGTGGCTCCTCAACACTTGAGTATATCTTTCTCTGTTTCTACGCGGATTCTAGGCCAGCACTTAGCCTGATGTACAGCAGGGGCCATAGAAACTTATGGCTTGAACTCCAGTCCTAGGCTGTTGGAGCGGCTATCGTGCCACTTTGCACAAGGTGCCTTCACATGTTGTGTTGCCACGCCATCAGCAGGTGATGCTTATTCCCATTTCATAATTGAGGACACTGATCTTCATAGAGGGGAAGGACTCCTGCAGGACTCTTGCAAGGTCACCCTTCCTCTAGGGGCAGCACTCAGAACTTGTAGAACTGTGTGTGCTGGTTTGGGGGAGGGGTTAGAAAAATTCTCTTGATATTGTGAAACGCATTGCAAAAGCTAGGAACTAAACTATGCTGGTGAATTCAGGACAGCAGCAAGTTTTTGGCTCGGGTAGCCTGGACTGAAATGGGAAACATAAGAAATGGGAAAAAGAATTAAAAAGCCAACCAAAGGAGAGTATACTCATCAGTCCTGGGCTAGAGTTAGATTCAAAGTGGTTCTGCTCTGAGGCTCCCCTCTCCCTCTCTCCAGGATGTGCTTCCTCACCATTCTGGCCTGGATTTTGGGATTACATGTGTGCTGTGGCTGCCTTGATGGACCTAAGATTTAATAAAACCTCTGGGAGGAGCTACTTCTACTTGTGGATCATGAATAAACCTTAAGATAATAATATTTTTCCTTATTAATTTAGACTCTAATCTCCTGTTATATCAAATTACATTAGCTATTACATTTTCTTATGTGTGATTGTGATTGTGGGGCAAAGTCCACCACGGTATCATTTCTTCTCTATTCTGGATTTAGTTTCATCCAATAATTTCAAATATCCTGGTTTCTTTAGTTCTCCAATTTTATTTTCTAACAAGGCAAACAGATAAAGAAAGACAACTGCCTTTCCTGTGAGGCGCGAGCCGTGCAAGGTGAGGAGTTAGGGTGCTGGGCTTTTCTTTTTCATCGGGTAGACAACTCTGCTGCCAAGATGGTCAATGTATCTAAAACCCGAAGGACTTTCCATAAGAAGTGTGGCAAGCATCAGCCTCACAAAGTGACCCAGTATAAGAAGGGCAAGGATTCCCTCTATGCCCAAGGAAAGAGGCGCTACAACCAGAAGCAGAGTGGCTACGGTGGTCAGATGAAGCCCATTTTCTGGAAGAAGGCTAAAAGGACAAAGAAGATTGTGTCGAGTGTGGAGCCCAACTGCAGCTCGAAGAGAATGCTGGCCGTTAAGAGATGCAAGTGCTTTGAACTGGGAGGAGACAAGAGGAGAAAAGGCCAAGTGATCCAGTTCTAGCTGTGTGCTTAACTTTAAGGCAAATTTGTTGAAGAAAGACTAGCTACAGGAAAATAAATGCAGTGGTAACTACAAGAAAGAAAGAAAGAAAGAAAGAAAGGGAGAGAAAGAAAGAAGAAAGAGAGAGAGAAAGAAAGAAAGAAAGAAAAAAGAAAGAAAGAAAGAAAGAAAGAAAGAAAGAAAGAAAGAAAGAAAGAAAGAAAGAAAGAAAGAAAGGTAACTTCTTTTTGCTTGGCTTGCCAGCTCCGGCCCATTGCTGTGGTCCTCTTTACTGGTTGGAAGAATATTTTCTGCTCAGTGTCATATTTGTCTTGTTTTCTCTGAAACCAATGCCCACTAGTCCATTTTCTTGCTCTATCATGGAAGCTCTTCTTGCCAAAGTCACCAGTGATTTCCATGTCGCTAAATCCAATGCCCTCTTCTTGGTCCTCTATTCCCTTAGCTTCTCAGCAGCACCTGAAAATTTAATCAGGCATTCTCTGCAGTGCAGATTCTTTACATAACTTCTGGAACATTCGGTAATCCTCATTTTCCTCCATATACTCATCATATCTCAGCCGCCAGTTTGTTCTTTTCTTCCTGATAATTCAATGTTAAATTGCTCTAAGCTTGGTCTTTGGTCTTATCAATTTTTATGTTCACATTAGTTTTACTGATCAGATATTAAGATGCAATGTATATTATGCTGATTGTTATATTTATGCTCTTAGTTCTCCTTTTCAGTCCAGCTACCTATGTCCTGTTAAGCCTAGACTCACATGTCCAGCCATCTGAGGACACCTGACTTCTCCTCCTAGATAGCTGAGAGCCCTTCTAAATGTAGCCATTGATGCTGCACATTGTGCCTTCTCCCTGTGACCCTCAGGCCCCAGATTTGTCTCACACAATCTACCCTATCTCAGCTAACAGAACTCGATTTCTTTGGCTCAGTGTTTAAATCTCAGGATCATCTTTTATTCCTCTTTTTATATCTCATCCAAGTTTGTTTTTTTTTTCTTTTTGCCTCAGCTAATCTTCCTGACTCTACTGTGAGAATTTTCCCATGATCTGACCACTTGTTCTCAGTCTTGTCAGAACCACGATCATTTTTAGCTGACTGACTTTATCAATCTCCTAACAAATTTTCTCAATTCTATTCTTAAGACTATCCTCATCACAGCAGCCAGAATGATTCCTGTATAATAGAAATCAGGTCATGTCATTCCCTTTTGTTTAAAACCATGTAATAGTTCCCAAGCTGCTGATCTCACTCAGAGGAGAAGCCAAATTCTGTGCCATGCTCCTTCACCCCACTAGCTAGAGTATAAGCTCCGTAAATCCGGAGATCATAGTCTTATTTGGATGATCTCATAGTACTTGGCACATGCAGTGTATTCGATGAATATACTGGATAAATACAGTAATACCTGCAATCATTAGCACTACTGTGCTAGTGCTCCAAGATCAAGTGTGAGGGTGGGGTATCTTTTTTGGGAAGAAGTTCGGTTCAGTGGTTAAGAGAATGAATTTTGATTGCTTCAATCAAATCCGAGCTTCCATACAGCCTAGATACATAATCTTGGTCAAGGTCCTCTATTGTTGAGACTCTAAGTCTTCATCTGTAATATGGATTTTAGTATTTTACACTTCCCATTTGTTCCCCCCCCCATTTAGTTTTGTATCTAGGATAAAGTGGAAAATTACGTATGAGGTGCTTAAGACAAAGGAAAAAGTCCATGTCAGAAGGAGTCCTCTGATGAGGGTAAATGAGTCCTCTAGGTCTCATTTGCTTCTATAACAGAATGCTTTAGTTTGGAATATTCATAAAGAAAAAAAGTTCACTCTGTTGTATCCTTCCGGAATTCTTGGGAGCATGACACCAGTATTTTCCTGGAGTCTGATGAGGACCCTGGGCTGTGTCATATCATGACAGAGTGGCAGGAAGAGAAGAAATAAGGGCATGTGGAAAAATCATGAGAGAAAGCAACAGCACAAAGCTTACTTTACAACCCAGTGTGGCCATAGTCCAGTTCCACCAGAGTGAGAATTCATGTTAGCAAGAAAACCACCAATACCTCTTGATGACAAATTATCTTTTCAAGGCTCCAACATGTCTCAACACTATGACAATAAAGACAAGGGTTCAACATGAGTTTCAGTGGGGAAAAATCACACTGAAACCATAGTAGTGGCTGTCCTTGGAACACCATCCTGTTTACGAATGGGGGTGTGCTGGCACCAAGAATCTAGAATTGTGCCAAAGGTAATAGGTTAAGCACTTTATTGTTCAAAAGATTATTCTCACTTCAAATTCAGGAGTCTCAGAGGCCCCGTAAGTACTTGTCCCCAATTGATTACCCATTTATGAGTTTCCATCACTTCCTCAGCTTTGACAATTCACTGGAATAGCTCAAGCAACATGGGAAAGCACTGTGTATTTGTTTGCATACAAATCAGAACCGGTCACAGAGGGAAGCACATGGGACAAGATCTGGGAAGGTCCCACACATGAAACTTTCGTGTTGATTCCTCATGCAGTCAGGATTCTAGCACGCTCATGTGTGCTAATGCAGGGAACGTTGCCAGACAGGGAAGCTAACTAATGTGCCAATGTCTGATGTTTTTACTTAGGGTTTATAAGGCAACATTATTGACTGACACTGGCCGTGAGACTCCATATCTACCAACCTTTTCCCCAGAGGCTGGGTTCATGTCATGTGAGTGGCTCAAGGCCCAATCCCTGTAATCTTGTGGTTATTTTCTCTGGCACTGGCCAGTCCTTATCTTGAGGACTCCAGTATGGCCTGAGGGAGACCAGGAAGAACAAAGGTACTCTATCCAATGGTAAATTGCAAGAACTTTCAGACTGTTCATTAGGAAACAATGATAACAGCCAGTCAAATTCTTCATTACATAGAAGAGGGGAAGGAGCATGAGGAGAATCAGTGTAGTTTTCACCCCTGCTTTTATTAAGCATCTTGAGCCCTTCTCAGCATTGCTACTCACCTATCCCCACTAAAGAAAGGACAGGAGAGCATTTCCAGTGTCCAGGCTCCATGTAGGAGTGCATTTCCTCCACAGTTTTTTTTTTTTTTTTTTTCTTACTGATAGTATTGTCCAGGGATCTTCACCAGAGCCATCTTTACAAGTGTCCTGGTCACACCCAGGGATCCAGTGTTTAGTTCTAAATTGGCCACTGCCTTGCTTCTCATTCCAGCCTAAATTCCTCAGGTGTGCACCAGATTTCCATAAGCAGTTGTCTACAAGACTCCCACTGGTGGGCGCCCCTCTGCTCTCCTTGGTCAGTCAGTCCCCAGAGGAGCTCACTCTTTCATGTCACACTCATTTCTCTCATTTCTTCTCCCTGGGTTTTGCCTCAGTGACAGCACTACCTTCTATCTGACTGTCTGAGAGTAAAGACCACTCAATCTCCTAGTCAAGATTAATAGGCTTGCCTGAATATGCCTCAGTGAGTGTCTTCTGCCTCTAACACTCAGACCAAGTGTCACGTTCTTCATGCCCCAAAGCTCTCTGTGTTCTCTTAACAATGCCTTTGTGTTACATTATGACCACCTCCTCTCCTGTAGACTCCTCTGCCACCTGTTACACAACCCAATGCATACTATTTGCTCCATATATAGTAAAAGAATGAATGGACGCATGAACAGCTAGAATAGGAAATAAGATTGGACAAGAATGCTGAGGGTCAGATTTTGTGCTCAGTAGTCTTTGGACCAGATTTATGAGACAGGAGGAAGTCAGTGAAGGTTTTAGGTCAAAGAAACATTGTGATTTAAGGCGTGCTTCTTGATGATCTGAGAATGAAAGGGTGCACAGTAAGATTCCAGACACTTCTACTAACCTTTAAAGACTCAGAGCACGTACTGCTGTTTGTTTGGAAGCTCTTTCTTGTAGCTGGCTCAAGGGCCCGAGGTCCAGTTCCAGGGCAGGAGTAGAGCACATAGGAAAAGTACTGCAAAGACTTGTCAGGGTTGGAGAGAAGGGATCAACCAGGATTACTGCTGCAAGCAAACCTCTCCCAGGAGCCTGCAGAGACAATGGGCTCCACACTGCTGTGAGCGCCTTTTGAGAAACCCTCTGAAATAGCTGGGATAATTGGGGTTTAGCTTTCTCGAAAGCAATGAAGAAAATGTCATAATTGCTCATTTTGAAAAGAGCTTCATCCTTCTTTCACTAGAATAAAATGATCCTGGTAATTTGGAGTGGGGAGAAGTGGTCCCATTATCTCTTGTTATCCCTCCACCCTGGGCTCTCCACATGAAAGCCT
Organism: Myocastor coypus; assembly: GCA_004027025.1. Classification (NCBI taxonomy): domain Eukaryota; kingdom Metazoa; phylum Chordata; class Mammalia; order Rodentia; family Myocastoridae; genus Myocastor; species Myocastor coypus. Next base: position 21,098 of record PVJA010009548.1, read on the forward strand.
GACAATGAACCTCCCCACCTCCCCTTCGCAAGTCTTTCTGTCCCTGTTAAATCTTGTAGCAATTAGCAGGCATTTCATGGCTCATTTCTGTCAAATAATGTGAGTTGGCAAAAACTGGTGCCCTTGTAATCGGCTGAGGACTGTAAATAATTTTCTGCGTTCCAGATGGAGAGATATTTTGAAATTCGTGGTGGGTGAATTACTGGGAACCAAGTACAATTTCCCTGAATCCTGACTTGCCTCAACCTTCAAGTCAGAGAGCGGCATGGGTCTACTCTGTTTGCACATGGGCATCCTGACCCTGCTAGGGCATTTATTCCTCACCCACTCCTTGTGGTAGCGCTATTCTCTTTGTGGCTTTGTGGCCCCTGGCATGGCTGTTTCCTTGGTGTCTGTTGTTGCTGCTTGCCTTTCTGACATCTTCCCTCCTGCCCACATCTCAGTTCTCTTACAGTCGTTTGGCTCCTATCTTAGACAGAAATACCGGTCTTCCTGAGCAGCAGTGTCTCCTTCCTGCACTCTGGACATATACCTAGCAGCTTGCTTTGTGTGTCCTTGAGTGACTCATTGGCCTCTCAGCGACTCAGTGCATCCTGGGTGGGCCCTCCCTGGTTCTGTGCAACTTTCTGTGAACTGGACACATCCTGTTTCCTGTAGGATCCTTTCTGCAGGCCGCTTTGTCACTCTATTTCAGAAAATCAAACTTGATACCATTATATTACTGCAAATCTTCAGAGACTCCACGAAGACAATGAGATCAAGGTCAAAATCCTTGTAAGAGCCAAAGGCTTCCATGATTGCATCCCCCTGGGCTAAAAAAAATCCTGGCTCTGCCACAAGTGACACTTTAACTAAAATTTTGGCTTCACCAAAAGCAAGCTAAAAGTCCTTGGGAAAGCCATCTAGTCCTCCATTCATGAAGCCCTTGCCCTGTGAAATGTGCAGTTATAGTTGCATCTTCTCCAGGTAATGCTGCGAGGATTACATAAACCAGTGTTATGGACTCTTGGCGGATTGCCAGCTGGTGGTCAAGAAGTAGGGCAGCTGTAGGGAGCTGTTGGTTTTCCCAGAGAAGCTTGTTATGCTGGCTTTCCTGATGAACTTGGTTGTTCTCATCATCAAAGCAGCTTGGGACCTAACTGTCTCTGAGAATGGCTGCGGTTCACTTTGGGGGAGCTCTGGTCCTTGCTTTGAGCATCAGAGGGGAAGATGGTGTGCGGCTCGTGGATGGCGTATGGCTCATCGTCATTGCTGGAGGAGCGCAGGACCTCACTGTTGCTGAAGATGGCTGTAGTACTTTTGAGGGAAGTGTTAGTTCTTACTTTGAGCATCGTTTCCTGGCTCCAGTGCAGACCCTTCAGCCTGCTAGCACAGATTCTTCTTCCCACAGCATAGACTTTCTAGCTTCCACCACTGACCTTTGGGCCTTTCCAGCACAGATCCATGAAGCAGGCCTGCATGAGACATTGTCCTTGGCTCTCAGCTTCCAATTAGACTTGTGGGAGGCACTGTTATGAGATCGAGATCTTCATCTGGACTCATACAGGACATTGTTTTGGGATCTAGGTCTTCCATTGGATTCTTTGGTCTATAATGTACAGATAGATTTTCTGCAATCCCTTTTTGTATATGACTCTTTGGGTGACTACTATAAATAATATTATAAAACATGTGCCCTGTATTGTATTGCTTTCCCTTGTAAAATCCCAAACTACAACAGGGCTATTCCTGAAAAAAGACAGCCCCTCAACGCACTGCTTTTTCATATTATTTTCAGCTTACTGGATGCCCTAGAGTATTGCTTACCATGTTCATCCTCCATGTCCTTCTGTCTCTTACTCAGAAGCCCAATAATCTCTGTGCGGTGGTCCAGCCTCATCACCAGGCAGGATATCACATCTGGATGAGCACATGGCTTGACCCTCTCCTGCTCTGCACTACCGGAGGCTGGAGAATAGAAGCTATGCGTTTACCAGGCTTGTTGCTCTTAGCAGCCCCGTCTCCTTGCATAGTTCTTGGCACTTTATAGATGTAGAATAGATAGTTGTTGAATAAGTGCATGAGCAATTGGGTCAATGAAAGTCTCAATGACACCCGAATAAGTGGGCATTATGAAGAAATAATGAAACAAATATGCATAAGTGCCAAGGCCAGCGTTTGCTACTGGATGGGGCTCATGATACAGTTTTCCCTTCTCTTTTTCTTAGCAAATGGCCCCGAAATACTTAGGAGAAAAGACTGAGGAAAATAGCTAAAGTTGAATTATTTCTCTATGGTTTTTCTCCTGGAACTCTGAGAGAATTGTTTAACCTCACTGCACTTATGCTTGCTTCTCTGTCAACTTGGAGTTGAAAATATCCTAATATTGGGATGACTCAACCATGTACGTGAAGATCCTGGCACACATAGTCTCTTCTTTTCTAAGGTTTGCAGAGAGGCTTTGAGCCACTGCAGAAGGTTGGCAGTTCTTTAGCACTGTGGCCATCAGAAATGTGGAGCGAGATCGTACATTCTGGGAAAGACAGTTTGGAGTCAAGGCCTGGCAACATCCAAAGAGGACATGGACATTGTGTTGAGGAATCCTGAGCCAACAAGGCAATGAGTGCATCAGTGTTGTCACTTCATAGAATGTGACAGGACCAGCTATGGCCAGCAGGAAGGAAGGAGGGAGGCAGGCAGGCAGGCAGGCTTGTGGCCAAATGTGAATAATTTGAGAAAAATAGCCTGGTGCTGCACATCAGCCACTAGAGGGCGCAATGAACTCTTAAAGAACTGGGTGAAGCTTTTTTTTTTTTTTTTTTAGAAACAAAAGACCCTCGAGAAGACTATTTTGTCTATAGCCATAACAGCCTGAAGGTGCCCAATCTGGTCTAGTTTTGGAAGCTAAGCAGGGTCAGGCCTGGTTAGTACTTGGATGAGAGAGGACTATTTTGCTTGCAAATACCTCTGTGGGAATCAAGTGGCCTATGAAACAGTCTGTAAGATCTGATGACAGCAGGGCACCTAGATCTGTTTTTGGAGATGGATCAGAATAAAATTCACAAACTGAAAGTTGTCACGTACTATGTATGAGTCATGCCATCAGATGTGTTTCTATGCATTCTAAATGTTGGTACATTATGCAAAAAGATGGGCTCATTTTGTTATTTACACACAACAAATTGATGTTTCAAGCACCCACATCAAGGTTTGATGTGTAACTTCTTTGGGCAATAAGGTCAAAGGTCTAACTTCCAAGCCTCAGTCTGGGCCAGATGGTACTTGTGTCTGTCCCTCTTACGAGACCTCAAGTATTTGAGGATACATGAAATCTTCTGACACCTTGATCTTGCAACTCTCATGTATTTTAAAAAATTTAGTGCATATAAATTGTACAAAACAGTGAGTTTCATTATGCCATTTCAGACATGTATATAACATGCTCTGATCATATCCATCCTGCTAGTTTTCTTGCCCTCACCCCTTTTCTCCTTTTCTGATCTATGAATGCTTTTATCTAAATATATTGCCCATTGTAAATAAAAAAAGATGAAAGAAAGGGGTAAGAACAGAATACATGAAGAAAGGAGAGAAGGAAGGAGAGGAAGAGAGGAGAAGAAAGAAAAAAGAAAAAAAAAAGTAGAAAACCTGGATGAATCCCAGGTCTGGATGACTCTCTGATGATGAGTTGAAAGTCTCAAGCTCATAGTTTCTCTAGAAAGAAAGTCTGGTTTCGTAAGAATAATTCTTAATAGGAGGCAAATGTTTGAAAACCATACTTATGTGTGATTCTTTGACTCCTTCTCTAAAACTGCTTCCTAAACCTCAGTCATTGGGTAATTATAGCTACCAGAGAGAAGCTTGTAGTCTTAGTGTCTTAGCACAGTTTGAATTCTTTTCCAATCATATAAAGCTTCACTCTTAGGGGGCTGTGGTGCTTTGGCCTCATACTCAGTAGAGACCTAGACAAAGAAGTGCCCCCATCTATTGAGGCTGCTCTGGGTCTGGCTATCTCACCCTTCAGGTGCGGGAGTAGGTTGGGGAATCACACGAGGAGCTTGGTAAGTGTGGCGATCTCACCCTGTGGCTTGTATCAGACACAGAGTCTCCTGGTGCTTTGATCTTAGATTTCTCACCATCTACAGTTTTAAGAAGTATTTTTTTTTTTTGTTATTCATCAATACAAAGTTTATTATATTTTGTTATAGTGGCAGAAAAAGACTAGAATCAAAAGAGACCAGAATAAGAAAACTAGCTACCTAGGATGGCTTCACGGTGGAGGTGGCATTCAAGCTGAATTCTCCAGAATACTGAAGAATTTCACAGGGCTGAAATACCAGGTAGAAGAGGCCTGGGATTGGGGTAAGACAAGAGAGGCATCTTGGGCCCAAACTTTAGTGAGGCACCATCAGTGCTATGCCAGGGCAGAATGAGCTCTTGAGAGTGAGCACTCTCTTAAAAACTGTGCTACAGGAGCCTTGATTACTTCGTCAGAGCAAGACCAAAAGCCCTCCTGCAGCTACAGTTCTACTGGCCTTCACAGATATGGCAGATGAACAGTGAAAGCAATTTTAGGTAATAATAAGAACTATGAAGAGATAATGAGGTGTGGTGCATTTGCGGGTCCAGCCCTATACCATGTAAGGGAACTGTGGGCCATTCTCTTGGGATGGGAGGCCACCGAAGGGAAAGGAAAGAGTCTGCTTCTTGTTTGCATGGAATACCTGTGCACTGCTCTGCTTTTCATTGCCATAAAACTCCAGAGTCAGATTTCACTGGAGGACTGCAAGTTTGAGTACCTCCTGGATAACTTAGTGAGGCCCTGTTTTAAAATAAAATATCGGGGCCTGGCGGGATGGCTCAGTGGTCTAAAGCACCTGCTTGGGAAAGCTTGGGTGGCTTCAGGGACCGCGGTTTGATCCCCAACACCACATGCTGTGCCAGCCCTGCCCTTGGGGCAGGCTAAGCCAGCCATAAAAATGAGTGAATAAACAAATAAAGATTCTGAAACAAGAAAAAAATAAATAAAAAATTCTTTAAAACAATAAAATAAAATATCAAAGGACTGAGGATGTAGCTTCATGTTAGTGTTGTCACTTATGTCTAGGTGCTCTTCCCACCAAAGCATCATGTGTTCAGAGGGGGGACCTTTGGGAGATGACTGGACCATAGGTGTGTGATACTCCATTAGTCCACCGATTGGTTTAATACACTTCTGTGTGGACGGTGAAATTGCAGAAGAGAGAAAATCCATGCTGGATATGCCTGGTGCAAACCAATAGGCTTGTAGCCTGTGTGGAATTAAAAGGGAAAGAAGGAAGTCTTATGCTTTCTGTCTGAAATGCCATGACTATTTCTCTTCTCCCATGACCTTCTGCTGTGAACGTTACCCTAGAACCAGCAGACTATGGACTGAAACTTCTACAAACTGTGAGCAAAACTAAAGGTCCAGTGAGATAGTTCTGTGAACTAAGCTCCTGCTTAAGTAAGTACAGGGTCCAGCGTTCGTCCCCAGCACCACATGCAGCATTGCTCCCATCCCAGGGGTACGTTGAGCCGGCCACCAAGTCTGAGTGTGGTGGTGTACGCCTGTAATCCCAGCTCTGGGGAGGCTGAAAACAGAGGATCATTATTAGTCTAAGCAGTTTAATGAGACCTTGTATGAAATACATAAAAAATTAGAAATAAATAAAATAGATAAATCTTCCCTCCTTTAACTTGTGGGTGTTGGGTATTTTGTTCCAGCAACCTGAAAGCAACTAAAACCATTGGAGAGCACCTGGTTTTCATTCCTAGTTTCACCACCATGAAACAAACACAACAGAGAAAGAAAATGAAAAGGAAGAAAAAAATAGAGAAAATAGATTTATTTAGCTCATAGTTCTGAAGGTTGGAAGTCCAAGCCTGGTCTTTTGTGAGGCCCCTCTTAGTCTCTTTGCTCACTGTTGAGACAAAATAAATGCCACCCAAAATTAAAGGAGGGAAGGAGGAAAGATCATAATGCTTCCAGGCCACAGTCAACTGGCTCCAAGGCAGGGCGGCCTGGCAGAGGGACACTGCAGAAAATAAACCATCCATGGAAAGGTAGGGCATGCAGAAGGGAGCAAGCAGCAAGTAAGTGACAAGTGACCACGACAGCACTTACTAAGTACTATGCATTTTATCCTTATATTTTATTCTGTCAATGGACAGGTAGAGATCACACTCAGGGTGAGGCACACTCAGTCCTACCCAAAATACATGAGATGGCCCACGTGTGTCTCTCTGATTTCTCTACCTATCTTTAAAGCCCCAAGAATTTAGTCCTGGGGGCTCCAGTGTAAGAGCTAATCTCATAGAATCACTTTCCAAATGTTCCACCTCTTACCCCCATAGTCAAGGTTCTATGCACTTAGTGCCATAGATATACAACTCTGCAGATTAAATTGCTTGAGTTTGGGTACAAATCACATTGAAACCATGCCGACCTGGCTTGTGTATAACAAATGGACTGAAAGGGGTCAGGTAGAAGCTGGAGTTTATGAGGAAGCCTTCCTCATTGTCCAGATAAGAAAGGATGATGGCTTGGGCTGGGGTGTAGCTGTGACATTGGAGTAAGGGATGGAATTAGGGGTTGTTTTGCCACACAGACAATGGCATGTGCTCTTGGAGCAGAAGGAAGCAATACAAGCAAGAAAGGACCAAAAGGCATCTGAGTAAGGGAAGAGAGTTATAGCTCGATAGTAGTTTGCAAAATACACTTAAATAGAAAGTGTAAGTTCAAGCGTTCTACACAGAGGGAGTGTAAACAATAAGTAAAAACTTATTATTCATTTTATGCATACTGAAGGAGAGAATTTTAAAGGCTCCAAGCATAAAGAAGTAATGAGGAGGTCGAAGTGTAAACTACTCCAGTTGACCACTACAATACACATTGTATATATGTATGAAAATGTGTCAATTGAAAACATAAAAAAGTTTTAATAAGATGAAAATGCCAATTCTGATTTAATTATTCCACATCAAGTGTGTGTATCCAATTATCATACTGTCTTCCATAAATACAAAATTTTAAAGTTATTTTAAATAAGTGACTTTTGTTTTAAATAATAAAATAAAATTTAAAAAGTAAAACCCTAAATTTCAAGCATCTGCTGGTCTGTCCTACTTTGCCATCTCCTTTCTGACTGATAAATCTGAAGCAAAAGTTTTACTTGTTGTCCAAAGTGATTTTTCCTGTTAGCACCCTTAGCTATTTTGGGTGAGAACAAAGAAAGGATTCTGGGGCCAAAGAAGAGTGCTCCTGAAGCTTCTCAGGAAGAGGAAGAGCTTCTCAAAGGCCTTCTTTAATGAGAAGTTTCTTCCCATGATTCGTAGGGAATAGATTGTTGGGAGTTTGAGAAGCCTCACTATCCTAGAAGTGGGGACTATCCTAACAGGAGTAGGGGAGGGGCAGAGAGCCCATTTCCCCAAGAACTGGGGCTCTGTGAAAGGAGAAAGAAAAAAAAGCCCAAGAATGAGAACCACAATAAGCTCTGAACTTTATCTTCAAATAGCACGTGGGCCTGACAGGAAATGTCAGGCCTGAGTGGAGTGGACAGAGGTTCCAGTAAGTGGAGGGGACATCATGTAGCTTTAAAGGATCCCACTGTAATAGTGTTTTCCACCCTTGCTTCCGCACTTGAGGGCAGCTCCATGCATCTGTGGGTCTGGCTTCTCTGCTGCCGTGTGGCTAAGGATTAGTGGGGCCTGGGCTGGGTTAGGGTGGGGATTCTGTCTCCCTTACCTCTGTTAAGCTAAGTAAACAAGCAGGCAAGGACAGAGGCCAAGGGCATTAAATCCCAATTATCGACACGCCCTAAATACTTCCTGTGAGGACAATTTGTCATTGACATACTTAATTAGACTCTTGACCAATATTTTCCAGATGTGGGGATTTTTAGTAAAAATTCTCAAGCACAGATGTTTTCCATATTTAATGACTGCTGAGGTGAACCTTTGGGAAAATAAGGAAGAAAAGAGTCACAGCCTCTGAAATCATAGCTTAGTGGGTCAAGAAGGAGAATCTGTTGGCCATGGGGGTCTCTCAAAAGTAATAGATGTCTGTGGCAAACACAAACAGGCATAAGGGGTCAGCTTTTGGGGTCCATGTTTTGGGTCTCCTTCCTGTAAGTTTGGAACAGCCTTCAGGCATAAAACATCTTGGTCTATTTTGGGTCTGTGGACAACAGAAGGAAGAGACTATGAGCCAGTGTATTCAGGGCCAGCATTCGAACTTTGTGTTCTTGAATGAAAGAAAATCAGTCGTAATGATATAATACCTTGAGAGGCTTTTAACTTTGAAAAATAGAGTTCCTTCCTCACAGTTAGCAGTAGTTGCTCAAGCTTGGATCTATGAGAAAGCAAGGAAATTGCACCCAAAACACTGTGTTAAGGGAGGCAGTCGAGTTTAGGGGCTGGTCCTGCATTTGTGCAGGCTGTGTACAAGTGCATCATTAGCTGCTGTGACCTCTGTGCCTCTTTGGCCTCAGCCTACCTGGGCTTAAGTTGTAGTTGTCATAATCTTGTCTTCTTTTGCTTCTGACCTGGATTTACCCAGTAATCAGCAGCTGCCCTACTTTTCCTACCTTTCCTTGTGTGCCAACCTATCTTCTATTATGGTCATAGAAATCTCACTAAAGCTTAAACTCCCTCTAGCTTCTCTGGCACAAGAAACTCTTCAAAAACTCCCTATGAGCCTTGGGACAAGGTCAAATTTCACCACTAGACATGAAAGAATGTATTATTTACTTTTCTGTCATTGCTGAGATAAAATAAGCAACATCCAGAGGGAGAAGTCTTATTTAGCTCCCAATTTATAGAAGTTTCTGCCAATAATTGGCTGCTCCAGAGCAGAACATCAAGGAGGTGAACAGTTACAGCACCCAGAAGGTAGCAGAAGCAACAAGGGGCCTTAACAGCATCTTCCTACCTCTTACATCTTTCCCAGGCTACTTAGGACACGTAGCACTCACACCCTTAATCCTATTGCACTTGAGCCTAGCACTGCACTATGAATCAATTCCAGCATCACACACTCTGGATTCAGCCATCTCTGAAAAAGCTGCACCTAAGGGGCATGGGGCTTTGGGGAGACATCTAGTAGATACACAGCCATAACTGAAAGCTTCCATTATGGACCCTGCTGGGCTGGCAGCACTCTATGGTCTTCCCTTTCACTCTGCTTTCACACCATGCAGCCAGCTGTAGGATGAACTCTGCATGCCCTATGAGTTCACTTCCTCGCTTGGCCTTTATGTTATTGGTGGGTGCCCTCTCCATGGCACTCTCCTGCCCACTCTGCCTCCACTATGGCTTCTCATTCTTGAGAGGAGAGTCTATGCCTCCTGTGCAAGACTCTCTGCGCATCCCTGCTCTCTGCAGAATTCCTTCCTTCTGTGTCCACCCTTTATCTCACATGTAGGCGTCCATAGCATGCAGAAAGTCTCACCTGATCACCAGGCTACTATTGATCTCGCTGCCCCTGTACGCAATGAAGACAGATATATTCCCCTCTTTTTAATTTTAATATTTATTTATTGATTGATTGTATTTTAGGGAAGGCTCTACAAGGTGTTCAGGGTCTTACTACTAGACTGGACTCATAGTGATCCACCTGTTTACAGCCTCTGAAGAGCTGGAATTACAGGTGCTTACCACCACACCCAGTCTCAATGGACTTCAGTGAATCCCGAAGGTGGGGCCAGCACAGCAGACCTGGGGATCGAACCCCTAGCCCCTGCACCTGTTTGCAGGCACTTTAATCTGCTGAGCTATTTGGCCAGCCCTAATTTGATTTTTATTGACAAGTCATAGTTGCACATATTAATGGAGTATAATGTGGTATTTTGATACATGAAAATACTATATAATGATGACATTTGGGTAATTTGCATATCCATCACCTCAAGTATACAACATTTGTTGTAAAACCATTTGCAATCTCTTCTTGTATGTGTTCTGAAATATACTACACATTACTTGAAATGTATATATATAAATATATATTAAAAAGAGGAAAAAATATATATAGCTAAAAAGAGAGGAATATGTACATATATATAGTTAAAAAGAGGGAATATATATATGTATATATATATATATATATATATATATATATATATATATATATATATATATATATATATATATATATATATATATATATATATATACATATATATATCAAGTCAAAACTATTTAAGATATCATGCCATCCCAGTTAGCATGAACATTACCAAAAATACAAATGTGCTGTGGATCTGGAGGAAGACAAAATCTTAGGCACTATGGTAGAAATCCAAGTTAATTAGCAACTCAGGACCTTGTGCTTGCCAGGCAGGGCCTTATGCTGCTGAGCTATATCCTGTTCCCATTAGATTATAATGGAACTGAAAAGCACCTCATAGTGACGGCCTTGGCCAATAGTCACTGGCTAATGTCTCTGGAATGTTTCAGTGCTTTAACAAAGGAGTGATGGTCCTAGACTGTAGACAGGAATGGAGATGCTGAGTGACGAAAGTGCACAAGTGCACAAGTACCCGGCAAGGTCATGCCACATTTCCACAAGTGGTTGTGCCAAGTTACACTCCCACCAGCCAGAGAGAAGACATCGCGTAGTTCTGAATGTGCCCCCACACTCGAGGCACTTGGCTTTCTTATTGTTTTCCCCTTACCGAAGAGCAAAATGGTATGACTGTACTTCTGATTTCAAGTTCCTTAAGTGTTATTCAGGTCAAACATCTTTATCTTTATCTAAATGTGTACATTAGCCTTGTTTTTTTTTTTTTTTTGTTGTTGTTGTTTTGTTTTGTTTTGTGGTAGTAGGGATTGAATTCAGGACCTTGCCTTGCCAAGCAAGCACTTATTCTGCTGAGTTACCTCCCCAGCCCCTCTGTGTTGCATCCTGACATTTTTGTGAGAAGCTGAGGAAGGAAGTTAGGGCCTCACATATGCTGACCTAATGCTTTGCTACTGAATTACATCTTTAGCTTTTTTCCTTTATTGATGTATGTAAGGTCATATGTATTTGCACATCACTGTTGTATGTTAAGATTCCATGCCGAAAGCAAGAAACGACGAGAAGACCCGATGAATGTAGCTTAGGAGGTCTCACTGAGATCTGTGTCTCTGGAAGTGAGCCCAGAGCTCCAGAAGCATCTCCTTTTTATTTGAGACTATAACCTCTGTGGATCTTCACTATTTGTTTAATGCTAGGTTCACACAATTGTTAAATAAAAGGATTACAAGGAGGAGAGGAGATAATCACCAACATCTCAAGTAAGGGCAGAGACATCAATCAGGATAAGCTGCTACCGGCCTTCTTAAATCCCAGTTTTCTGGAACCCCTAAGGAACAGATTACAACCCACCCTAAGCTTTGTGGAGGGCTTCATTTCTTTAAGATGCGAGTTTCTTATCTCTACATATCACACTTACAATATATAATCTAATTGATATATGTCACATATGAATATTCCTTGACTTATAGTGGTTGAGTTTATGATGTTTCAACTTTACGGGGGGGGGGGAACCAAAATATATGTATATAGTAGAATTGTAAATAAAATTTTGAATATTTTTGGTACTAGGGTTCAAACCTGTGGAGAGCCGTGTACTGCCGTACCCTAAAGATGGCGCCAGCTTCTGCCTTCCACCCCCGAGGGGTGAGTGCTCTCCGCCCGTTGTTTATTACCATATATGGTCAAGGCTTCCGCCTTCCACCCCCTGAGGGGTGAGTGCTCTCCTCCCGTTGTTTATTACCATATATGGTCAAGGCTGAAACCCCTGGCTTGCTTCCGCGTATGTGGACCTACCGTTGAGTGCCACGTAGCTAACCGGGATTGGATGCTCGGGAGTATTTAGTTAGAAGCCCTCGGGTGCTCGAGAGAGAGAAGGGAGAAGTAAGAGAGGGGAGAAGTAAGAAAGAGGGAGAAGGAAGAAAGAGGGAGAAGGAAGAAAGACCGCGAGTGCTCGGGGGAGAAGTAAGAAAGACAACCGCGATTGTACAAGGGTCCTGAATAAACCGCTGAAGGAAGAGCTGTTTGTTCCGTCCTCCTTGCTGGCGAGGCTGCGCGCAACACAAACCTGGGGTTTCATGCATGCTAGGCAGCATCCTATCACATCACCATCCTGGAAGTTTGAATTTTCTTTTTCACATTTGTGGTACTATGCAGAATGCTATCTGGAGATGTGGATGACAGCACCAAAACCACAGTTCCTGGTCAGCCAAAGGATCATGATAGCGAACACCCAGGACAGCGTGCTGTGTTTCTGGCATGTTTTAGATGGAAATATTCAATAGATCACATGAAATACCCAGTGCTTTGTTCTAAAACAGCCCTTGTTTTTGATGAGCCAGCCTAATGTAGACCCAATGAAAGTGCTCTGCACATGTTCAGGGCAGGCTGGATTAAGCTATGCTAATCAAAAGCATAAGTGTAGTAAATGAGTTTTTATCTTTGTTTCTTGGTTCCAAGGATTGAACTCAGGACTTTGCATTTGTTAGGCAGGTGCTGATACTACTGAGCTATACCTCCAGTCCTGTATTTTCAATTTATGATTTTTGCAGTCTATGATTGAGACATAACACCACTGTAAAATGAAGGGCATTTGTACACATGTATCAGTATAGTCGATGTTAATCTTCCACTATTCCATGTTTGAGTTTGTAGCTCCATGCCTGCCCATTTCCCAGAAGTGTCCTGGCCTGCACTGTGGCTTTCCTTCATCGTGCTCTAGTGCATTGCTGAGGCCACAGAGGGGCCGCCTTGCTGATCCTGCTCCCTCACCTCCATTGTACTGACCTTCTGTCCTTGCTTTGACTTCTGTCATGTCACACGGGCATGGAACTCTTGCCAAAGCAGACTTCTGGCCGGCTTGCAGCCACTGTCTATGTGTCCCGCAGGTCCCAGCTCAGGCATCACTCACTCAAGGAAGCCACCCGACTTCTTTCACCCCAGCCTGAGACTCTGCTACACACTTGCCTGGCTCCTGGCTTTTCACTTCTGTGTATTTTTCGCTCTCCAGCAGTACTTTTTGTTTGTGTCATTACTTGACTAGTAGTTTTTCTCTACCTAATGATAATGATAAATTGCATTTTGCTTATGACAGGATTCAGGACTTGCCATCTTAACATCTGACATCTTGGCATTTTAGAAAACAGCAGAAGCAGGAAAGCAGCTCGCCCTCTGCCCCTGCCCTCCTCCCCTGAAGTAGGCCACAAACCCTGGGAAGGGTACTGCATGACCTGCTCTCTCCTTGCTGCCCTGGAGCTCCTCATGTGCTGAGCATTCTGCCTTTACCCCAGGAGAACGAAGGTCACCCGGGGAGATCAAGAAGAATCTCACAACCCGTGCTTGTTAGGAGCCCCCCCAGCCCCCCAACTTACTACCTTCCGTTCCTGTTGTTTTTTCCTTTATGCCTCTACATGATCATCTATAAAAGATAGATTTCCCAGTTTCATTGGGTCTTTATTTCTGAAGGCTCCCATGTCATAGGAAACTTATATCCAATAAACTCAAAGTTTCATTTTATCTTTATTTATTTATTTTGTTTTTTTGAGACAGGGTCTTGCTATGCACCTCAGGCTGGCCTTGAACTCACTTTTGTAGCTCAGGCTGGTCTCGAACTCACACCGATCCTCCCGCCTCTGCCTCCCAAGTGCTGGGATTACAGGCGTGAGCCATCACACCTAGCTTCAAAGTTTTCTTTTATAATGCTCCCTTTTATATCAAAGGGTGTCAGCTCTGAACCTTCGTTGAAGAATATATATATTTTTTCCACTCTGCTACATGAATTGCTGCACCACTGGCATCCATCATGATGTGTAGCAAACAAACAAACAAACAAGCAAAATCTGTGTAAAAAATCAGCCTTAATTCAGACCATACATCATACAATATCTAAATGTCCTAATGGCCCTAAAGTTATTGCCTTCCTTTCTTATTTCTTTCCTTACATATTTTATCTCTCACTTCCTCTTTCCCTTCCTTCTTCCAGGATTCAATCACAGCATTTGAAATTTTGTTTCTTTACTTCCCCTTATTCAATGTTTTCATAATTCCAGGCCAGATCTATATTCTGCATTTATCTGAGTGTCTCCTCATCACTCAGCAGAGGTATGACATTTCTAGAAAGACCACCTGAAATAGTCAGGATGACCTGACTCTTTCTTCCCTCATTTTTATTTTATTTCATTTTTTTATGTATTTGGTATAGGGTCTCATTATGGAGCTCGGACTTGTAGTGGTCTTTCTGTCTCAGCCTCGCCAGCACTGACATGGCAGGTATGCATCACCAGGCCCAGTCTTGGTGGCTGGTTCAGTGTGCCAAGGGGCAAGGTTCCTCCCTCATGTTAATAAAAGGCCAGAACAACAGTCACCCTACCACTGGCGGTACTGGCTTCCCTCACATGACCACTTGGCTCACATGACCACTCCACATCTTCATACTACAAAGTCACTTGTCCTGTTATAGTCAATAATAATCTAAAGAATTCCTAAAATGCAAAAACTTAATGCTAAAACCAACAAGGGCTGGGGCAAACAGTGACAGCTAAGCAAACTACACATAATTTCAGAATTACTCACGCAGTTGCTATGGCTCTTCACATGATTTGCTTAATCAGTAGGCTGTTCTCATGGTCATGCTTATGGCATGATGTCCCTCTGCTGGGACCCAGTGAGGGGCTGCAGAGATTCTTGCACTAAGAAATCATAGGGAAGGCCTGGCAGGACCAAGAAGTCTCACGGCCAGGGGGCAGGGACTCGGTCTTGCTTTCTTTTTTGTCCACCTGTTCGAAAATAGTCTATGGAAGAGCCGGGCGTGGTGGCTCACGCCTGTAATCCCAGCACTTGGGAGGCTGAGGCAGGAGGATCGGTGCGAGTTCGAGACCAGCCTGGGCTACAAAAGTGAATGCAGGACCAGCTTCAACTGCATAGCGAGACCCTGTCTCAAAAAGACAAAAAAAAAAAAAAAAAGAAAATAGTCTATGGAGACCTAAATGAAAAGTGAAAGAAGAAACAGAGACAAATGTGGGCATGGACCAAAGCAGCAGTGATATGATCAACTTGAGCTCAGAGTGAGTGTCGGGCAGAGAAAGGGCGCAGTGGCCCCTTATCCATGAGAGTGGTCCCAAGACCTCCAACGTTTTCCCTGTTAGGAAAGAGAACCCTGCCATTTTTTCCATCTTTCCATCTTAACTAGCACTGAATCACTTACCACACTCTATGGCTCTTCCCATTTGAAGCTGGAAGTAAGATAGCAAAACTCGCATGAATTTCGTATTTCCTTCATCATTTCACAAATAGAAAAATTGTTCTGACAGCAGAGAAGAGCAAGCTCGGGATCTGTTTTTTTCTTTCCTAAATCTAGAACTTTCATCTTTTGAAAGGACAGCTCGTAGCTTCTCTGCGGCATACCCGAATGGGCAGCAGCACCATTCGTGTGCTCGAGGGTCTTTATCGAGTAAAATAACTTACTTGACACAAGTACTGCGGTACTGTGACAGTTGATTGGACAAGCAAGTTGTCACTACATGACTACTAATGTACACAGTGTAGATAACCTGCACAAAGGTGGATTCGTGTCCCCTGCAGCACAGAGCAGACCTCATGACTCTGCAAAGTATGTGATTTAAAACTTATGAATGGTTTATTTCTGGAGTTTTCTATTTAATATCTCCCTGTCAGGGTTGACCATGTGTACTGAAAACTGCAGATAAGCTATGCTTGCTTGTACTCTTTTAAGGCTTAGAGAGCTACTGGGGTGAGTGAGGGAGAGTCCTCCTCTGATGCCAGCTTGGGCTGCTGCTTCTGGCAGAAAGTAGCCTACCCTCTTCCCTGACATTACCCCCATTACAAACATGTGAGGAAGGAGAGTTGAAACTCACTCTAAATTCTTTCAATCTTATTTAGAAGCACGTGGAAGTTCTTCATCTTAACCAGACTGGAAGCAAATAATTTGCTCAAAACAACCAGTCTGGCAAAAAGGAAAATAACTCTAGATGACCTACAAAGGAAGTCAAAATGCAACAAAAATATTATTAAATATTATAATAAAATACAGTATTCATTTTCAGTTAGATGACATAGGATTCAAGTACTGTGTACCTATTAGGCTACTGGAAATCTCATGATCTCCAGAAGCCAGGTGAACAGATAAAGCAGTTAGATAAAATGCCAAACCATCTCAGGCAGAGAGGTTACGTTGTTGTGACAGTCACTCCAGTGTCCTTATCTGGCATGTGCTTTGTGGGAGTGACTTTTCTCAGACACCAGCTTCCTGGGCTCATAGCTCAAGGATCCATAGAATTCCCTCCATCTCTATTTTCCTTTCTGGGTTCTTTTCCTGTTTTACTATATTTCTACTTTTTTAGACATGGTCACCTGCATGTGATACCAAAGTGCAAAGCACATAGCAAACAACAAAAATGCAAAAGCTGGCCACTTTCTGAGATTCTAAGCATTAGCCACTATTATAGAGTGTTTGTGTCACTTTCAAGGTTCAATTTGTTAGAGTCTTAACTCCCACAGTGATAGTGTTTGTAGGTGGGACCTTGGGGAAACAATTAAGTTTAGAGGAGATCCTAAGTGTGGGGCCCTTGTAATAGGACTAGTGTCCTAGGAAGAGGAAGTAGTGGGGCACAATGGTGCAAGCTGGTAATCCCAGAATTCTGGGGAGTGGAGGCAGGAGGATCAGGATTGTAGTCCAGTACGGGCAATTTAGGGACTTGGTAAGGTCCATTATTTTATTTTATTTTATTTTATTTTATTTTTCTGTTCCCAGGCTTATGTTTTAAACAGCATTGAGACTTTGGAACCTTAGGTACACTTTGTGTTTCTCCATGATTTACAATTATGCATCACAATCCAAGCAATGAGAGGCTCTATTGCAGCGAATAACAGAAATAACGGGAATGATATCAGGAATATTTGATGGCTATGGTAGTTCAATGAGATTTCATGAACATATTCCATGAATCATGTTGTGCTGTGAGCCTTCCACGGTGCATCACACATTGGCTTCCTTGAGCAGTGCCACAAAGCCAGCACCTGAAACATCAGAGGGGTGTATGCAGAAGAAAAGTTCAGCCTTTTGATCATGTGACCTACAGGATACTACTTATTCTGTCACTCTTTTCCACTTTATTATTTTTTTAAATTTTAATAAGAAATAACAGTTTCAAAATGTTAGTAGGATAGTCACAATAATTAATACAATGTATATTGTTGTCTTTATAGTAGTTGTTAAGAGTACAAGATGCAGACATGATAACTCTTCTAGATTCCATTAGTATAAACATTTTCTCTATTCCACTGAGACAGACAGACAGACACAGAGAGAGAGAGAGAGAGAGAGAGAGAGAGAGGAGAGGAGAGGAGAGGAGAGGAGAGGAGAGGAGAGGAGAGGAGAGAGGAGATAGACAGAGAGGAGGAAAGAGAGAGGGAGAGAGAGAAAAGGAAAGAGAAATATATGGAGAGAGAAATAGAAGAGGGAGGAAGGAGGGAGGAGGGAGGACAGAGGAACTTCCACACGCATGCACAAGCCAAGTCTAAGGGTGCTCAGAGCAGGTGGCTGCCTGATGTTACAAAGAAGACATCACCAGACAGACAACAAAGCTGCAGACATTTTTATTGCTGTTGGGCCTCCTGACCTTCAGAACTGGGAGCAATAGACATCTATTGTTTGAGCTACTTTGTCTATAATATTTTCTTAGAACAAGCCAAATGTACAACCCCCACGTGTACAGCTTATATACTGAAACTGGTAATTTTCTTTTTTTGCTATGAAAAATGGCTCTACTGAGTTTAAAATTTTAATTTACTTTGAGATGAGTGTGCCTGCTTTGAAAACACAATGAGTATCTGTATATCCCACTGTCCTAGAGCAAGTGCAGAGTCACAAGCACGTAGTGCTGTGGTTTTGAGTGAAAGCACCAAAGACCCGAGGTTGAAGGGCGGGACTCAGGCCCCACAGGCAAATGCGAGCAGAACAGGAGCCAGACTGTGCTTTTAGGACCGCGCTGGTTACCCTCACATTCTGACCACTGATGTTTCACCTTGTTCTTTCTGACGCTAGATTCTGCAGAAAAGCATGGGTCACCTAGAATCTTTTCAGAGCCAAAGTGCACATCCCCAGAGCTGGAACCTCACATGAACACGCCTAGTGGATGGTGTGGCACTCCACCCTTGTCCCCATTCAAGGCCTCTGGAATTACCTGCTAATAACAAATGCTGGTGAGGCTGTGGGGAAAAGGAGCTTCTCCCCATTGCTGGTGGGAGGGTAAACTGGCACGACCAATATGGAGATTCTCCAAAAATGTGGAAATGAGAGCTTCCACTTGTCCCAGCTGTCTCTTCTCTAAGGATCTTCCCAAAAGAACCAAAAGCATCACATCACAGTGATGTGGGTATGTTCATGTTTACAGTAGCACAATTTATACTCATTAAGTCTTGCAAATAGTCCACATGCCCATCAACAGATGAATGCATAAAGAAATTGTGTTTTTAAATATGTAATAGAGTACTATTCAGCCACAAAGAAAGATTAAAGTAAATCATCATACCTTGGCACCGCAATGTTAAGGGAAATATGTCCGACCCACAAGTTTATCCCAGTATGCCTCTTGTGTGATTTCACATTGCTGTGTGGTGCCACTCTTGTGTGATACCGTAGTCAAGATGACTGGAAACCACATTGTCTTTCTTCAGTGAGCAACCTAAAAGGTAAATGAAGAGCAAAACAGAGGATAAATACTGGGAAGTAGGAAAAACTTGTTCATGGAAAGGGGCACAGGGGAGGAGGAGGGGAAAGTGAGAAAAGAGAAAGGGGGCTTTTCTTTTGGTATCAGGGGTTGAACTCAGGGACTTTGCACTTGCCAGGCAGGTGATGTGCCACAGTTATGTCACTGGCCCACGAAAAGGGATTTAAGAAAAACAATGGAAGGGAAAAAATGAAGGAAAAAAGCTTTTGTAAAGGGTTGGACAGAAAGGAATGGGAACAACAGAATGAAGACATTATAGGTATAAACTTCCTATGGTAAATATAATTATCATGCATAGTGAATATGTACTAATAAAATAAAATAAAAATATTAAGAAAAATATGTGTGTTTTAACTTTTTTACAGTTTAGCAAATACCGTTTCAAAGAAATGGTGCTAATTTATAACCTCATTAAGAAACAGTCTATTTCCCCATAGAAATTAGTTGATGCTAAGTGTTCATAGGTTTCATATTTATGACCTCGAGTATCATAGATTAAAACATTCAGAAAAAATTACTTCTGTGCTGAATATATACATAATTTTTGTCATTATTCACTAAATTAGAGAGTATAATCACTATTGCATAGTATTTGCACTTGACATATACAAATGCTTTAAAATGTATGGCATATGTATATGTATATACATATATATATTATATATACACATATATATGTGTATATATTATATATAATATATATGTGTATATATAATATGTATGTATATATGTGTATATATAATACATAATATAATATATATGTATATATATTATATATGTGTGTGTGTATATATTATATATATACACACATATAATATATATATATGTATATATTTGGGTATTAATAGAATTCTGGAGCTTATTCCCATAAGCACTGAGTACGTATCAGACAAATGCTGGTCATCTTAGACTACATGAATATCCAGGTTATCGTCAGTGCCACTTGGGCAGTGGCTGAGCACCTGCCTCCTCACTCAGGAGTGAGTATGGCTGTGCAGGTAGTGTACCGAGGGGAACTGCACTCTCTTATTTGGGCAGCCTACATCTCCTTGGGTGCTGTTTTTCTTCCAGTCACAGGACTTCACTCTCCTTTGCAGGGCAGTTTCTGTGCAGACAATATGTATGGGTCCCCATGGAAACCCCAGCCCTGTTGACCTCACCGGGAAAGCACTGTTACCTATGGCGTGGAAGGCAGATTAATGTAAGGTAATGATAATGAATGTCATTATCAGTGTAATTGTAGGCCTTGGGGTTTAAATTCACATTTTTTCCTGCTTGCTCTTCCATAATTTACAGTTTTATCCTCTGAATGGAGCCTTCAATAGAGGCACTGATTGCTGCGACATGAAAGAACCCTGTTGTCCTTCCTCACATCAGATAGAGGAGTGCTCCGTAGAGGGTTGCCACTTCGAAACTGAAAAGCTCAGTTTATCTCAGCTTCTCAGGAGAGTCAAGTGATGCCTTCCCATTCAACACCAGATCGATTACGTGGCACTCAAACAAAACTGTCTTTATAGGACTTGATTCCCAGCCCCAGTCTCATCTAGTCCTATTCAATACCAAAACTGCCTGATGAAAAGAAAGAGGCTTGCCTACACAGAATCGCTGTGAGACTTCTAAAATGCCAGCTCTTCATAAGCTATAGGAAAACTAGATTTGGAATGAGGTTACACATGGTTACTTAAGCCATAATAATCTTTAACATACAAATACCTTATTCATTATGACAAGGACATTTGCTATTCCCAATTCTTTCCCTTTCCTCAAATATAAAACTTCCCAGGTGTGTATGGATACATTAAAAAATTTAGCATTCTCTGACTTAGCATGTGTTGCAGCAGATATTCTAAGCAATGTACCTTGGTATTTCCTTATGGTATGTGTTTATTTCCTTTTTTTTTTTTCTTTCTTTTTTTTTTTTTAGTGTATTTGGTTGTTACAGGGTCTTATTACACAATTCAGACTCATAGTAATCCTCGAGTTCTCAGCCTCGCCAGTGCTGGGATTACAGGCATGCACCGCAACACCCGGGCTCTGGCTGGCTTAGCTGGCCCTGGGGCTGGGACTCTCACAGCATGTGGTGCCGAGGAATCCCGGTTCCTGGGTTTGCCTAAGCTTGCTAAGCGGGTGCTTGAGTCTCCTGAGCTATCTTTCTGTCCCTTATTTCCAATTTGCATGAGCTATGACCACATTTTTCAGGAGACTGATGAATCTGGTCAAAACTGGGTGGTCAGAGGGGACACAGAGGAAGAATAATATGTAGTGTGTTTTAAAGAGCTTTGTGGTAGCTGATACATTGTCAACTTGAGATGCTACAAGTTTGGCTAGATCCCCTCTGCGACATTCCAGCCCATGGAATTCCCATCCTACAAGACCAGGAGGGTCCACCCTGGGGGTGTGATTAGTTTCACCCTAGAGCACAATAACCTTCCCCAGAGTAACTCAGCTATATATATATATAATATATATATTTGCCACTTCAGAAGAGCTCTGATCTTCATAGTGGAATGCAGGTCTTCACAGTCAGTGTAATTAAAAGAGAGGCTTGATGGATGCCACAGCTGTTGCTCCTCCTCTGCTCTTCATTGTTTTCTGCCACCATGAACTGCTGCCATTTGCCCTGGAGTAGGTTGAGTATGAACTGCAAACTCTAATAACTGTAAGCTAAATCAACCTTTCCTTCCTTAATTTTGAGTGTCAGATATTTGTCCCAGCAACAAGTAAAAAGTAACCAAGACAAAATTCATTACCAGGAATGGGGCCATTGCTATGCCTAAACCTGACCATGTGGATTACAAGCTTTTGGGACTGGTTTATGGAACGAGATTTAAAAAAAAAAAAAAGTTTTGGGGATGTCACCTGTAAGTGAAGAACTGTGTTATGGTTTGTGTATAAGAGTCTCCCCAAAGCCTCATACAGACATGGGGAGGCTTCTGGAATTTGTGATTGGTTATGGTGGTTGTGGGTGCTGAACCTCTGCTGGGACAGGTGACTTGCATTTCAATGTAAGGAGGAAGAGAAGTTAGCTGCTTGAGCTGCTGCTACCTCTCCTTGTGCTGTTGCTCTTAGCTGCTGCTGTGAAAGGTTGCCTTCTGCCATGCGCCGCTCTGCCTTGGAGCCAGCTGAATACAGATTGAAACCTCTAGTAACTGTGACCTAAGTAAACCTTTCCTTTCCTCATTTTGAGTATCAGGTATTTGTCCCAGCAACAAATAAAAAACAACTAAGACAAGCCCTGACTTAGAGATTGGGGAAGGAATTAAAATATCATTACCTTTACAATGATGTATGAGCTATCTTAGTTTCTTAAACCCACCGCATTCCCTTAAGAGGATTTTCTCTCAACTTCAGAAAATAAGTTTTGTCACATCTTTATACAATGACATTGATTCCTTTCATGATCTCCCTAGTCTCATGACGTAATAATATTCCAGCATCCCCACCTCCTGACACATTACATTGAGGCATAGGATTTCAGCATAGGGATTTTCAACCAGGAGACTAACAGGTTTTAATCCATGGAAGGTCTCATTACACAAGGATTGCAAATTCAGTGTTTCACACCAAGTTTTTGCTTGCTTGATTGGTTGAAATATGAACCTGAAAGTATGCCAGACCAAGGCCTGCTTTAGCTAAGAAAAGTTGAAAATGGGAGACTTTCCTTGGTGTTATGGCTTATGTCTAGTTGTCCCCCCAAAGCCTCATGCAATCCTGGGTTGGGGACTTCTATAGATTGAGACTTGACTCATGAGTCACTGGGATTATGTGTTTTAGTACTGATGTGATTATGGGTCTGAATACTGCTGAGAATTATAGGTGTGGCATGAGGTGGATAGGCTGAGGCAGACAGCCTGATGTAAATTTAAAGAGAGATGGAGAGACAGACTCAGGCTGTTGTTCTGCTGCCCTGATTGGTCCATTGCCACTGTCGCCATTGTCGCTGTTCTGCTACCATGAACTTCTGCCCTCTGCCATGTGCCAGCCTGCCTTGGATCCAGCCGAGTATGGACTGAAATCTCCAGTAACTGTGAGCTAAATAAACCTTTCCTTCCTTCATTTTGGGTGCTGGGTATTTGCCCCAGCAATGAGAGAAGAAGTAACTAAGACACTTGGTCTACTTAGAGGAAGCTATGCATAAGGGTAGGGAAATTGAACCATGGTGTAAATTTTGTAAGATTTTCCCGCGTTCTCTGGAGGGTCCAGAGCACATTTCTTCCCACAGTTGTGAGAAATAATTTAGCAAGAGGACTCTAGTAACATTAGAGTTCTCCCTGGTGGCTCAGAATTTGCTATGGGAACATTTGAAACTGAATGGGAGCATCTTATATAATGGGATCTATGGTAGTAGGAATCAAGAGGTAGCACTTACCACCAAAGACAAGGTGAACCTGGTGAGGATAATGGACAGAAGAACCACAGTGGGTATTAAACAGTGTGAGTGGTGAGGTTTAGGCATCTTCTTGCTGATAATTGCACCCCTAAAACTGAAATCAATGAGCAGTGTATTAAAGTCTGACTAAATTCTGCGAGCAGAAAAGCTCTAGATCTAATGATCAGAACTCTGGCTTGAAGGTTCAAAAAAGAGTGCCTGAGCCCCCAGCCAACTCCCAGACTTGAGCTAAGTTTTAGATTTAGTGATCTTGGAATGAAGGTGAGGCTGGTTCTTCTGAGAGAAAAGCCCTGTTAATATATACTGCTGATGTCCCACTTCAATTTTCCTTAAAAGGATTTGTGGCTATTTATCAGGGTGAGTCCATATTAAGAAACAGGGATAATGAGACATCTCAGAGATCACTGACAGTGAATCTTAACTGACACTAATTACTAAATAAAGTTCCCCAAAGCATTGCTGAGGCACACCAGTCTAGGTGGAGGCTTCTGAATACCACATGATTTTTTTTTTTTTTTCGTCTCTGAGACAGGGTCTCGCTATGCAGTTGAGGCTGGCCTTGAGCTCACTTTTGTAGCCCAGGATGGTCTCGAACTCGCACCAATCCTCCTGCCTCAGCCTCCCAAGTGCTGGGATTACAGGCATGCGCCACCATGCCCGGCCTGAATATTACATGATTGATGGAGTTTTTGGCTGAAGTTTACCCTATAGCATGTTCAGTGCTCACTTTCCAGTTTTCTCTGTTTTTTTTTTTTTTTTTTTTTTTTTTTTTTTTTTTTTTTTTTTTTTTTTTTTTTTTTTTTTTTTTTTTAATAATTGTAATATCACCCTCAGGGACACTTTGGAACCTTATACAGCTCTATTCTATGAGCCACGGACTAAAGGTTATTATGACAGGAAGGATCAAATAGAAAACACTAGAATTATGTCTTCTGACAACAAATCACACTCTTTGAGGAACTGCAGAATTAATGCTTTTATCAATGACTTTAAGGAAGTGAAAGCAGTGATTCCTACTGCAACCCCACAAAACAGATCTATTTGACTTGTATAGGAGACAGATCTCCTATAGAGAGTGCAACAGATTTATTATATCAATAATTAGATGGTGACTTCATTTGCAGCTGTGGTGGCTTTCTTGATGAAGGAATCATCTAATCACTGGGTATAAGGTAGAGACCTATTGATTGGAATTCCTGCTCCTTTGATTTCTGGCAAAGAGCATCAGAAGCAACTGACTTGCACTGAGTGAAGCCAGCAACCCAACTCTGTCTGGAGGTTATCTAGAGCATACCTACTTTGGGGACATGTCTATTCCGCAGTTCTAACTTACAGTGGAGTCACCAGTTATCTTACTTGTTCTTTTCCTGCTGCTTGATGTTATGTCAGTCCTCTGATGATGCTGCTAATCAGATCTTATGAGCAGAAAATAAGTGCTTTGGGTATGTTACCAAGACACATATCAGAGGATTCAAAATAGATGCAAAAACTTCAGGTCTGATGACCTTGGTGATATTTTTAGAGGTTCAGTGATTCAGGACATGTCATGATATTCTCTTAAAGTTAAGAAACAATTTATATCATCTGGTCCTTCCCATCACTGAAAAAGACATGGTGCCTATCGGGACCCTGGATTTTGAAGGCACTACAAATTTAATCTGAGTGCACTCATGGAGTGACGTGAAAAGCAACAGTTTGGAAGCCTTCCAGACTGAAAAAAGGTTCTGTAACAGAGGCAGCATTCTGTGTTGGCCTCTGTGGCACTTGATCATATGACTTACCATTGCCTGTGGGCTTTAAGGTGTCAAAATACAAAGATGCTGCTTGGAGTCATTAGACGGCCTGTACAGGTAAATCACAGATCTTTAGTGTGTTTTAGCAAAGACGTACTGTCCTCTGTGAGTGACTCTGCTTTTGAGCACTTTTGAGCTGTTACTCTTTGCAGATAGTAAACACTTGATTATATTGGGGTGTGATCTGCCTATCTTAAGGTGGATGTTGTCTGACCCACGAAGCCATAAAGTTGGGGGGGTACAAAGTATTATGCCAATATTAAATGGAAAGAGACCATATGTGATCAAATTTAATCAAGGCATTACATACAAAGAAGGCACATGAGGAAGTGCTTCCAATTTCATGGCCCTACTTTTGTTGTATTACCTTTTTTCTCTCAACCTTCACTTATTTCCTCATAGTGAACTCCTTACATTCAGTTGACTGGAAGGAGAAAAAAAAATCTTATATTTGGCTTATGCATGGCGTGATGGTGGGAGGTGAATGTCCCATGACTTGTGGTTAAAACTTCGGTTGGATGGTCAAAGGCTTGAGACAAACTTGGTCAGAAAACTGCTGACAAAAATGTCTGGGGAAGATGGAATTTTAATTCTAAATAGAAAAATGAATACTGTGTGAATATTTTCTAAGGGGTGACCCAGGGCAAAACATGCTGATGAAGTTTTGTTGTGTGGAAATCACTTAGCTTCCTCTCCCAGCCCCTCCTACCATTGCCTGATGGTATCATGGAAAGAGTGGTCACTGTTGTAGGAGTGGGGCTTCTGTGTGGGCATATCAGTAGGAACTTAATTCTTCAAGGCTGACCTCGTCACTGCCACTGCTGAGTGACAAATCTGTCAGAAGCAGAGACCAACTTTCAGCTTTTGATATGACATCATGCCTGGGGTGATCGTTCTGTGATCTTGTTGAAGATTGACTATGTCAACCTGCTTCCATCATGAAGAGGATGATTCTTTGTTATTATTGGAATAATTGTGTTGATTTTTTGGTATAGGTTTACCTTTCAATAGTATAACACCTCTCATGTCCCAGAAATAGTTGGCTTTTTTCTCCTGTGGAGAACGCGTTTCTTATTAAATTCATTTCTATGTGCATAATCTAAATACTCATTTTAAAGGATTTTTCTAATTTATTATGTCCTCAATTTATTAGTTTTCTTTATGAAGGTGTTATAGTTTTGTTTAGTTTTCCCCCCAAAGCCTTGTGTAAGTCATGGGGCGAAGTTAACTTCTAAAGTTTGTTATTAACTCGTGATGCACTGGGATTATGGGTGTGAGTGCTATACCTAGCCTGGGGCAGATAGCCTGAATGTCACATAAGACAGACAGAGGGACAGACTTGCTATTGTTGCCATTGTTGCTACTACTCCTCCCTTTTGCTCTTGCTCTTTGGCTGTTTTCCACCATCGTGGAGGGTTGCTCTCTGCCATGTGCCCCTCTGCTTTGGAGCCAGCTGGGTATGGATTGAAACCCCCAGTAACTGTGAGCTAAATAAACCTTTTGTTCCATCATTTTGGGTGTCTGAGACAGAAAGCTATTGGTTTTTTAAGCCATAACTGTTTAAAAAATTTTTATTCATTTTAATGAGAAAAAATGGCAATGAAACAGTTTCAAAAATGATCAGTAGGACAGTTACAATAATTAATACATTGTATATGTTTATCTTCATATTAGTTATTCAGATGCAGATGTGGTATCTTGTCTAGACAGTATTAGTAAAGACCTTTCTTCTCATTGAACTAATAGTAGGTAGCTCTATATCTACCCTCTATATCTACTATTTTGTATATACATACATATATATGTACATACTATACATATATATACATATATATATAAAACATCTCTCTTTTTTGTTTTGTTTTGTAAGAGATGGGTGTTCCATTGTTGTTAGAGAAGCTGTACTTAGAGAAGTCTTATAGGATCTTTTCATACTTGATGCCAGTTCAAATATAATTATAAGTACTTGAATTCAGCAAAATGGCCCAGTAATCCATAATAGTAGTGGGCTAGAGGAAAGGGATCAATGATTTATCATGTACTAACAAGAGTCATCTAGAAGAGAAAAACTCTCTCAGGCTTTCACAGAGTACAAATTGGTCAAGTATGGCCGCAACTCATCCAGATGGTTGGCACTGATGTATGATCTACAATGTGCTGTACATGGTTTCAGAGTATACCCTGAGAGGATTTGACTTTTGACTGACCTTGCCAGATACAGAAGTTACATATATATATATATATATATATATATATATATATATATATATGTCTTGCCTTAACTTGGTCCTACCCATTCAGCAGAAAAGTCTAACTATGAGGTATAAAAAAAGTAATGCCATATTAATATGCTGGGCTCTATAAGGCTAACCTGTAAAAGGCTCAAGTCAACAACTTCAGACATTCACCAATTCTGTTGATACACCATAACTGTTAATGTATTAGTCTCTTAGACTGTGAAAAGAAAATTGGGTTACAAGCTAAATATATAGTTCTAGCTTTTAGACTATCAATTTAAAATTGCACTGGTTTCTTAAGTCACACAGAAAACAAAAGTGGATTTATAAACCATTGTTATAGTAACACTTCCTTTTAAATAAACAACTTTTATTGGGGGTTTTATTTTCTCATATGGTTTCAGTCACCATCAAGTATCATTTTATTCCGTTCTGCAGTGTCCCCTTCAATACTTTCTTTCACAGTTGGTGTATTGGCAACAAGTTTCTTGAACTTTAGTTTCCCTGAAGTTTCTTAATTTATTCCTTATTCTTTTGAGGAACAGTTGCGTTGAAAATAGGAGTTCTGGTTGCCAGTTTACTTTTTCTTTTAGCTTTTGAAATATATCAGCTGCTACATTCTAGCTTTTCTCTAATGAGAAATATGCTAGCAATGCTGTTCTGCTTAGTTCAAGCCTTTGAGCCGTCTGTGTGCCAGGGCTCCGGGAGACAGGAACACGAGTGGTTCTGCTTGCCTAGGCACTGAGGTCACTTACAGCCACGGAGTGCTCTCAGAAGACCTTTAGTCCCCCTTTGCCCTCATTTTCAGATGGTACAGATAGGCTGAGGGGATTAGCGTGCTTGTGCAGAGCCACGCAGCTGAAATCCTGGGGTTTTCATCAGCATCCCTTCACACACACACACACACACACACACACACACACACACACACACACCCCCCGTCAGCCCGTCGCTGTTCATGGAGATTCTCCATCCTGCACTGCACATTCCACCTTCTCCTGCGAGTCTGGGCCATGAGGCCAAGAGAATAGGAGTGCGTGTCCACGTTCATTCTGCTGGCAATAGGTGAGCAGCAGAGCTAGCACACAGGCTTGGCGCCTGTACGTCCAACCAGTGTGCTTTCTCCTTTACATTGCATAAAGGGTGGTGGGATGGTGACAGTGCGTGCTGCTTACTGGGGAACCTTAAGTAACACCCATGACTAGCAGGTTGAAGAGCATTATTCTTTGTTAATTTTATTTACAAAAAAACTTCATATTATGACTGGCTCAGCCTGTCCTGAGAGGGGGGCTGGTGCAGCAAGGGATCGAACTGCAGTCCCTGCAGTTACCTAAGCTTGGCTAAGCAGGCACTTCAGAACACTGAGCTATCTTGCCAGCCCACAAGAAGCATTATTCTTTTAACCCTCAAAATAAACCTACTGGATGGGAACATTTGGAACCCTCAATTTCTCTTCCAATGAATGCAGTATCTCCAGGGTATTCTAAGACTGGATCCTGCTCAAATTTCAGGTGTTGACAGCAAACTCAAAAATAACTTTCCAGTGCGTTCTATTTGAGGTAGGAATGCTACGCTAGCTGTTATCCATCCCCATTTATTTCTTCAATGGAACTTGGCAGAAGTATTTAGGATTTGGTTTGCAATTTTTAAAAATTGTTGTCTGTAAGCCAGATTGACTATACATTCCTTAAAGGCAGGAACCACACTACTTTTTCCCATACTATCTCTAGCACATCCATCGTAGTGCATGGCATGTCACATAAATGTGATAAATCCAGAGAAAGGTGAGGCTTACAGAGGATGAGGAACTCAGTGAGGGCTGCGAAGCTCCTAAGAGGCAGGCAGAAGTGAACTCAAGCCCAGCTCTACGGATTCCGCATCATGGGTGCTTATTCCCGGCATTCAATGTTTTAACACAGCTAAGAGCGCACAGTAAGTACATAATCCTTACTGAACTCATTTGTTTTATTTCTTAATGCCCGTCTCTTCTGCCCTAGCCTGGTTAGGATCAAAAAAGCAGGGATTAAGTTTATAACCCTCTCTCCTCGAATAATCACTTTGATTTAAGACACTGATGAGTCATGATGCCACTGAGTTTAGCTAAATGAACTGCTATAAGCCCTGTCTCCAGTGGTGCTGTGTTGAAAGGTTAGAGCTTTTATCCTAGAACACTTACAGAGATAAAGAATAATGGAAGTAAAAGGCTTAATTACTCATGGGAGGAATAGAAGTCTGGCTGTTCCAGCCACAAAGGATTTACTTTACCAGAGTAAAAATAAAATAAAATAATAAAATAAAATAAAACCATCTCAGTATTAATAGGTACACATTTAACATTTAAAATTTATATTACAAAAGAATAAACATATAAAAGGCAATTTTGACTGAAAAAGAATTCATAGCCTGGGGTTGTATCAGTAGCTGATCACATTCTAGCAGTAAGTTTAGTCACATAAGTCATAGTCACTTGTTTTGGTAAATATGCAATAAAAATCTGCAATAAAGGACAATGGAACACTTCCTTAGACAAGCGCAGGAACTAGGGTTCAATCCCTGGTACTGCATGCTGAGCTGGTGATTGAGTCCAGGTGTAGGGACACATAACTATACTCCCAGGGCTGGGGAGGCTGAAAACAAGAGGATCACTACGGGTCTGAGCAGCACAGTGAGACCCTGTCCCAAACAGATTTTTTTAAAAAAAGAACAATGGAAATTTGTTTACAGCTCTTCATGAATAATTACATATTGTTATCACACTGTGACTTTTTAGCAGCCAATTTGCTTCTGAGAAACTTGGCAGATGAGGCTGACAGAGGGGCCTGAGTCATGAGCCCCCAGGTGGGCAGGGAGCATTCTGAAATGGGAGAGTGGAGAGTCTGCCACACATGTGTGCTCTGTAAATTTCAGCTGCACCACCTGGTGCTTCCTGCACTGAGTTAGGCTGTGGAGGCTTCACAGATGTGCATGGACCTGGCTCAATGACTTGGAGCACAGGTGTGACCTGCACCTGGACCTCTGCTTCTGCGCTGTGCCCCTGTGCCCCTGTGCCCACTTGCACCGGTACCATCCTCCAACCTCAAATTTTCCTTGGCTTCCTCTTTTCTGCCTCAAAGCAGCATCTGAGTTGGGTTGAACTGATCATTCATGACTAAGACAGTTGTATACTGGGCTCCTCTGAGCTTCCAAAAGTACATTGATGAGGTAGAGGCCTGATCTGAAAGTAGAATTCAGTTGTAAATACAAGAAATGGGACAAGGGTGTGTGCGAGACTGTGGTGCAACATGTCACGGGTCTAATGCTATACAGTGTTCAAGTTGTAAGGTATCAATAAGCATGTCTATGTACCTGGAAACGGGCTTAAAGAAGTATATGTGTAGTTGCCAAGTTGACAAGGGGTGGAGTGTGATAGTTGATACATTATGTTCACTTCAGATATTCAAAGCTTGAGTGGATGGGCTTCAGCTGGCTGTGGGGGCCTTGCTCTACAGGGCACGATTGTCCCACCCTGGGGCACCTGGGCCCACCCTAGGGCATGATGGGACCACCCCAGAGTGACTCAGCAAAAGAAGTGTATATAAAGGAGTTGAGGAAGGCTCCCTCAACTCCTCTGCTCCCTCTCCCTGCTGCCTACACCCCCCTTCCTTGGAGAAGTCCTGGCCTTCCCCTTATGCCACTTCAGAGGAGCTCTGATCTTCAGTGAAGAGCCGTCTTTGATGGATGCCACAGCTGTTGCTCTTCCTCTGCATTTCATTGTTTTTTGCTGCCATGAACTGCTGCCATTTGCCTTGGAGCCAGCGGAGTAGGGACTAAAACCTGCACAAACTGTGAGCTAAGTAAGCCTTTCCTCCCTTAATTTTGGGTGCCAGGTATTTGTCCCAGCAACAAAGATAAGCAACGAAGAGTCTAAGAAGCCAAGGATCAAGGTTATACAGGAGAGAATTGACGAGGTGTGGTAAAATAAGAAGTATGGACAGAGATAGGCAATGAGGCCAGGGACTGCTCACTTCTTTTAGTGTTGGGATCTGGCTTCCACTGGGGACAGAAGAAATGGACAGCCTTGGTCTCTGAGACACATGTATCTGGCTTTAATAGGGCCCCACCCACAGAAAAGTCAATAGAGCTAGGAGAAAATGTGTGCTCTCCTGAGTCTGTAGGATTATGGTGCAATCCTGCCTCATCCACCTGGTGCTGTGAGACATTGAAGATGTAAGTATTTTTGCACAGTATATGAGGCATGGTGGTGCTCAACTTGCTGGCTGTGAGCTTTAATCTTTCATGTGACACTTTCTATTAATTAATGAAACATTCACAATGTATCTGACCCATTGTAGGACCTGAAAAGGGATTCCAGGAAGCACACACATTGGCTCATGCACCATTTTACCCCTATACAGTGTGGATTTAGAAAATGTAGAGAGCAGATGGGAAGGTGGCTTGAAGAGTGTGGAATTGGTTGGGGGTATAGGGATTCCAGATGAGTATTTTCAAGAAGGGCAAAGGTATAGAGGAAGAATAATAGCTTAGCTCAGTGGTTTAAGTGCCTGCTTAGGCAAGATGAGGGACCCTGGTTATATCTCCAGTCGCACATACCATTCTGGCCCTGCACCTGGGCTCGCTGAGCTGTCAACAGAGTCCAGGCATGGTGGCTCATGACTGTAATCACAGCCCTGGGAAGGATGAAAAGAGGAGGATCACAAGTCCAAACTGGTAGTAAGACCTTGTATTAAATGCATTTTCAAAAATGAAAAAATAAGTAAATATAATACATACATATATATATATATATATATGATAGTTAAGATGGTTATACTCCTAATTGCTATTCATTAAAAAAGGTTTATGCCTATATTGTTTGATCAAATTTTCATTCTTATATCTTATAGTGTGAACAACTACTTTGAAAATAACACAGAATATATTAACCACTATTACTCTCCTACAATCTTGTTTTGAAGTGTTATACCATTATTTTTATTATTTATTTTTCTTTTCTGCAAAATAAAAAGGAAGAATAAAAATGTTAATGGCATCTGAACATACAACATTGCACTTCCATGGCATACTGCATATGCATGTTTTTGTATCTATGTAAATGCAACATAAAAACAGGCCTAAGAATACACACCTAAGTATAGGCAGCAGTTTTATTATGGCTATTGAATGAAGGTTAAGAGGAACTCTTATGTCTTATTCAGTACAAGATTTATCTCTATATTATTAGACCATTTTACAAGAAGAAGTACTCATTCATTATCAGTGGCAATGAATGAGTTTCAAAACAAACTTGGGATTGTGCTGTGCAGTGCCTCGTATTCCAAGCCAAAGAGTTTCTTAACATCAGAGGGCAAGCAACAGAGTGTGAGCAAAGGGAAGGACGAAGAATAGTTAAAACAGCGAGGGAGAGTGGGTCTTGCCATATTGAATCCTGCTGCAGGAGATGTCAGCAAGAAGCCATATTCCTCTTCAGGGGAGCTGAATACCAGCTCTTTGCAATGTCTTGGCAATTCTTTACTGTCATTTGGGACTTAGGACTATCCATACCCACTCTTCTGATGGGGGAAATTGATACTCAGCGAACTGCAACCGTCTAATCAGGACGTATGGCTGTGAATGAAGGAGGCCAACTACAAATCCAAACGATGCTGTGTCTTCTCTTGCAAAGGGAGAACCTGTGGGCATCGAGGAGGTCCCTGCAGTGGTGCAGTTGTACAGCCAGCCAGAAGGGGCGTCACTTCTGCGCTCTCCTGCACTCACCTTGCCTGACCTTCAACCGAGACCCGGCAATTACCTTTCACTTTTCTTGTAATTGGCTCTTTGCTGCTTTTCGCACTGCTGCCTCTTCCTTCTCACCACCCCAGGCTGCTTCCGTGGTTTCTTCTCTGTGTTTTCACTTCTTAGGACTTCAGTTGCCCCAGCTCAACCACAATCCAAATTTTTTTTAAAAAAATCCTAGAAATAATAAGTTCTAGATGGCATGTTGCTCAGAGAAGCACTGTGGAACCGTGCCCCTGTAGGACACAAGTCACCCCTTTTCCAATCATATTCCTGGTGAATGCTCTACCTGCCCTCATAATCTAAGACTGGCGGTTCATCCTCAGAACTCCTCCCACCTTCTGCAGTCACTCCTCTGGGGACCCAGTTTTAGGTCCTTCCTTCCTCAAAGTTGCTACCTGAAGTCACTTATTTGCTTATTGATTTATTTGGTGCCTATTTTGTTTCCTGCCATTACACTAGGTACATATTTATAAGATCTCAAGTATTTGCAAAGTATAACAACTTAGGAGAATTTCAAAGGGAATATTTTTTCTATGCGGTTAGTCCATAATGTTATCAGACTGTGAGTAGCAGATATTTTTTTATTACTTTTAATAAGAAATAACAATGTGACAGTTTCAAAACATGCTAGTAGTACATTTCCAATATTTAATAAAATGCATATTGTTGTCCTCCTATTAGTTATATAGAACACAGGGCGTAGAACTGATAATTTTTCTAATCATTATTGATACGAAATTTTTTTTTCTCACTGAACTAAGAGAAAGTAGTTGTATACATAATCCAATGTATGATAATCACAGTGGGTTATTGGCAAAACTGGCAATGTTGGAAGCTGTTGATTTAAGCCTGTTATAGCTCAGCATTCTATATTAAAAGAAAAAGTAGAGGTAAGGATTTGAGAACAGGTTCTGACTGCTCCCTTCTAAGTCTTCCTGTCAGAGTTCTGCATCCCTGAGGCCATCACCATGCTAGTGAATAATGCTGAAGTCTGATTAAACCTGGAGCAGAGCACTCAAGCAAGGAGAGGCGCCGCCTTTCCCATGCGTTTCTCTCACAGGAACCCCAAATCCCCACCGTTGTGCCTCATAAACTGAAGGTGCAGCTTCCTTAATTAAACCAGACCAGGTGTCTCACATCCCGACTGTGCTGGGGCCTCGCTTTCACAGAAAGGAAGTGGTCCTTCTTTGTTTGCCCATGAAAGCTCCCTGCACTGGAAATGCCAGATCAAGATTGACTCTTGACCTTGCCAACTCTGCACTCCCTTGACCTGGGAACACCTCTGACTCAGTGCTCACCAGCCTTGCAGGGCCTGTGAGGGCCAGGCTATATAAAGCAAGACCCCAGAAGCTGGCAACTGTGTTCTAGTGAGAAAAACAAACCAGGGCCTGAGTTGACATGGTCATGTAGTTGGGTAAGTGAATTTTAATAACTGCTCCTCTAATCAAGGACATGGAGAGAGTAGAGAGATGAAATTAATGTGACTTGAGTGACAGTAATAATGAACAGTTATTGAACTTGCTAAGCAAAATGATGACTCTGCCAAAGTATCCAGGTCCTAATTCTCAGAATTTGTGAATACATTTGATGATATGAAGAAGGGAAATTAAGGTTGCAGCTTGAGACAATATTCATGAGTGAAATAAATCAGACTCACATGTACAAACATTGTATTGTCTCCCTCGTATGAAAAACTGAAAGAGTAAATGAGGTACAAGATGTACAATAGATATTGTGAAATAGAAAGATACTGTTCAGAAGGAAAAAGGAACAAACGTGGAAGAAAGGGATAAAGAAGGAAGGGAAAAGGGGAAAAAATTACAAAAGATAGGTATACTACTAGTTTCTGTTAGTGCACTGAGAAGAAAGTTTAGTGCTACTACCATTTGGAGAAATTTTTGCCCATATCTTATATGATGGGTAACTGTTTTAAAGATCATAGCATGCAATGTATTAATTATTATTCTCATAATACTTTGTTGTGAAATTTTGTTCTACTTCTTTTCCCACAGAAAAATCTAGAGTTTATCTAGATTGTCTGGATGGGCCCAGTAGAATCAGAGAGGTCATCCCAAGCAGAAGAGGGAGGCAGAAGAGATGATAGTGAGGTGTCCAGAGCGGCGGGATTGGCAGGCTTGGCAGCTTGTTTTCATTTCCGGCCCCACCACAGACTTCTGACTCAGGCTGCATCCTCGGAGTGGGACTTGGGAGATCTGAAGCATGTGGGTCAGAGTACATGCCTCACCTAGGGAGAATACTGCTCCAATCTTTGATCCATTGTTTTTCAGGCATGAGTGAGGGCAATTGTTACTAGGTCTCGTTTTTCAAGAGAATTCATGGAAGAAAGACTTTCATGCAAAATATCTGAATTTTAAAATATTTTGTGAGAGGTGCAGAAAGCATGAGCTGTGGGTCACCAGTTGACCACCACTATTTGAACTACTTCATTCTGCCATCTTTGGGAACTTGGGGTTATGGTCCTGGTTTGAGGATGGCTGAGACACACGATATTGAACAAATCACTTTTTCATTGTAGCGAATGCCTCCACCTGCAAAATAAAGGTGGGTGCTCGCTGTTTCATCTCACTTACATTTTGGAGTAGCAGGTTCAGTGTATTCTCATCATCAGTATGTCAGTCCCTTTAAGAGGGAAAATAGTGGACAAATTCCAGGTGTCCATTTAAATTGGATAAGCTCTAGTTACCCATTTAAGTAGTTTCTATTACAGAGTCAGTGAAATGAACATTAACATAAACACCTTCTTCTTATAGTGCTATGAATTTAAAAAACTAGTAGTTATAATGAAGCATAGTCCCATATAATAACATTACAGTAGATAACAGACTTCACATACAAGAGTAGCCCAATGACATCATAATGATACTGAAAAATTTCCATCACCTAGTAACATTATAACCATCATAGTGTTCCAACAAAATACACATTCAAGAGCTCCAGGATGCTGATACAACAAATATGTTGTGTATCTAAAATATGTTAAGATACACAAATACATTTTGTTGTAGTTTTCTACATTATTTAGTAAATTCACATGCTATCTGTTTGTATGCTAGGAGCAATAGGCTCTTCCATTTGGCCTAGGAGCAGAGTAAGCTTTATTATCTAGACACTGTACATATACTCTATGATGTTCATATAATGGTGAAATCACTTAATGGTGCAGTTATCAGACCATGTCTCTTTTGTTAATCAAGTCATGACTATACAAATAAACTCATGAATAAAACTTTATGCAATTTAAATCAATTAGCATCATTTAATGCAACAGATGCTGCTGTTTTGCTACAATAATATCAATGCTCCATACATTAACAAGGCTCTGAGTGCAGTGTACTGTGGTCTTCTGGGCATTGCACCCTGAGGAAGCTTCTTGAGTTTGTTTCACTGACTACTATCTCACTTGCTTTTCTCAGCACTGGGACACTGTAGTCAATAAACACAAAGCTGAAAGGGAGAGAGGTTTATTTTGGTTCACAGGTTATGGAGACTTAATCAGCTGACTGCAAAGAAGTGGCATGGTGAAGGCACCTGGAGTGGTGGAGAGTGGCTGCTCAAGCCAGGGCAGCTGGCGAATAGCAAGGGAAGGGCTTGGAGGGGAGATGTAGCCCTTTGGATCAGGCCCAAGTGGCCTACTTCTTCTGATCACACCACCTCTTAATAGAAAGTCAGCTGAGCAACTGCTATCATCCACTCACCTTTCAGGAGCCTAGCTTTGAGCTCATGAGACTTGGGCTAGGGGTCATTTAGAAATGAACCACACTGAGGAGTGCTTTGTTATCACATCCCTCTATGTACACCACTGCCACTCTATTCACAGGCAAGCCTGCGGTGCCATTCAGTCCTCACATGCACAAGCACATATCTGGGATGTGGTGTTTGGCTCTGGGCCACCCAGTTCTTGATGTCAATATTTCACACCCTGTACAAGCCAAGGTTCCACAACCCCACGTTTGTGTCCCTCTCAATGCCCCTGTATTTATGCTAGTTTTGAGAAGGTGATCAAGATTTGAATTCTTGTCTTGCGGATAGTTTTGGCTTTTCAAAATATAACTGAAGATTCTCTGAAATTAATTGCCCTGGGTTTGACTTTGGTTGAACTAAGTGATGGAGTAGAGATATTTTGAACTTAGATTTTTATGGGCTGTTTCCATCATACTATTTAAGCAAGATGGGTAAAAGGAGGCATACGATAATTTCGCTTCTGAAATGGGAAGGTATACTTAATCAATAGCTCCCTCTTTCTAAATGAAATGTTGTGCTTCAGTATGGATTCTGAGCTTGCTCCTCATGAAGTACAGCGGAGGGACAATTTTTTAGTCACCTGTTTTTAGTAAATATTTCTTCTAAGAGAATAGGATCTCTAAGCAGTTTATAACCTGCCTCCTGAAAATGTAGTCAGCATTACCTACTATCCTTTCCTTCCAGGCATACATGAATGGCGAGATCAAAATGCCTGTAGAATCATTTTTAATTGATTCAAAAGTGAAATATGATCAAATATGAACCTTGACATAAACCTTGTCCTTTGTCTTGGAACACAGCAAGTGTTTTAAATCCTTCTTTTAAAATTGTAAATGTCCTTTTTGAAGTTGAAGAAGTTCTTTTCTTCCACTAGATTTTACAGTGATTTTAATTATGAATGATTAAATTCTGATTCAATGGCATTCAATTAAATTTTGTGAGATGTTTTCATATATTTTGTGTTAATTATATATGCCTTGGGTTATTTAACATGCTAATATGGTGAATTAAGTGACTTACTTTCAACTATCAAATCATCTTTCATTTCATTGTAAAATTCACTGATTTGTGAAGCATTGTAACTTTAAAATATTGGTGTTATATTTATAACTTTTTTGGTAAATTTTGCAGCTATATTCATGAGACATATTGATTTTCACTTTCCTTTTCTGGTAATAAATTTATTTGATTTTTAAATAGAGTATCTCTATTTTTTCTGGAAGAATTTGTATAGATTGGTATTATTTATTCCTTACATGCTTGAAAGAATTGACCCAAAGGCCTCCTATAGTTTTCAATAAGATTTCTTATGTGCAGAGCTCTTAAAGTTATCTATTCATTTTAAAGAGATTTTTAGTATTTTTATGAAGGAATTGGTCTATTTTGTCAGTTTAAACTAATTTTTAAAAAATGTATTAATTTTATTAAGAAAGAAATAACAATGAGACAGTTTCAAAATACATTAGTAAGACAGTCACAATAATAAATACAATGCATATTGTTGTCTTCATAGTAGTTGTTCAGAGTACAAGATGCAGACACGATAACTTTTCTAAACACTATTGGTACAAATAAGAGACAGTAATTGATTATATTCCATAATAGCAGTAGGCTATTAGCAGCACTGACAATGTTGGAAGCTGTTGATTTGAGCCTTTTATAGCTCAGCATAATATGGCTTTACTTTTCATATCTTGCGGTTAAACTTTTCTGCTAGATGGTTAAGACCAAGTTAAAGCAAGACCTATATAATAAAAAAGTAACTTTTGTATCTGACAAGGTCAGTCAAATCCCTCCGGGATGTGCCTTGAAACCATGTACAGAATTTTGTAGATCTTTTGTCAGTGTCAGCCATCTGGATGAGACACAGATATTGCTTGACCAATTTGCTGTGAAAGCCTGAGAGAATGTTTTTTTCTCTAGGTGACTTTCCTTGGGCACACTATACACTGTTGATCCCTGTCCTCTGTAGCCCCATAATCTCCTTGAACAGAAAATTGGGACACCACTGAGCTATAGGATGCTAGAGCACAGGTTCTTTTATGTCCTGAGTCCTCACTGACCTAGAGGGGATAGGGCCAAAATATTGGCTATCTTAGTAGCCCTTTTTTTCTCTAATTTTTTGGTCTGCAAACATCACATATACTTTGAGTACCCCTTGTGTACAGTTTAGAAAAGTATCAGTGGCATGCATGTCTGTGTCAATTAATGTCCAGTAAATATTGTTGCTATGATGACTTTTGATGGGGAAATCATTTTTAACATCCTGTGGCCAGAAAATTCTACAAGAAGGTGTATAATTTAGATTTGGAAGGAAATCTAATTAGGCAGGGATTTAGCAGCCAGAGCCCCAATACAAGAGTCAGGAACCTCTGTAGAAGAACCACCTTGGAGTCTCCAGACCAAACGCCCATAGACACAGCATAACATCACCAAAGTGCAGAGGTCGCTTCCATACAAAATGATAACAACAAGGAGTAGGAGGCAATCTCAGGACCCGTGCCCACCCAAACCAAATACAGAAGACACTATCATGGAA
>PVJA010009549.1:0-60347 GCA_004027025.1 Myocastor coypus
TATCCTTAATTACAATGCATGGAACGCAGAGCTAGATTGGTGAGATGAGCTTTAGGAGGCTTAGATTTAATAGCCTCCAACATCACAAGCTTCACTGGTGGCACACTGCAATTGCAAAACCTTTGACTGTGTATGTATCTGCTTCCTCTTAGTCCAAAGAGAAGTATATTCTTTCCTTTTTTTTTTCTTTCTTTCTTTTTTCTATGCAACATCAATAGGGAGGTGGGTCATGCCCACGCACTGCACTCTATAGAATGATTGTGAGGACAATATGCGATATGTCAACTTTCAAAGAAAAGAAGGGGGAAAAAAAAAGTAATGTGGATTTAGAAAGGGTAATGTTGAATTGTTTGATCAATCTTATATACCTATATGTATTAATCTAAACTGATCTGATGATGAAAATATGTAATATAACTATTGTTAAATTTAAACAATAAAAAATTGAAAAAAAAATAGTACAAGAAGGTTGAGCTAACATGTATACCTACCAGAGACCTAAAATATATAACACAAAAGTTAATGAAATTAAAGGGAGAAGTAGACAAAAATATTTGGAGGCATTCTACTTTGCTTTAATAATAGTTAGAAAATAGGATATCAACCAGGAATCATGACACATCCTTACAATCCCAGCACTTGGGATGCTGAGGTGGGAGGATTCCCATGAATTTAAGACCTGTCTGACTACATAGTACATTCAAGTTCAGGCTGAACTACACAATAAAAACCTGTCTAAAACAAAAAAGGAAAAAATCGGTAAGGAGTTACAGAATTTGAAAAACACTACAATCTGTCTAGACATAACAGACATAAAAGGGATCAAGTATTCAAGCAAAAGGGAAAAAACTAAAATAAGATAATGCAGGTGGAATCTTGGATTAGGCAGCGATTTCTTAAATCTGATAGCAAAAGCATAGACAACAGAAAAAAAATGAATTACATCAAAATTTGGCAAGTTTTGCATAGCAAAGGCTAAAGAGAGTGAAAAGACAACAGAATAGGAAAAATATCTGAAAGTCGTACTTGATAGGACTAACATTTAGAATATATGTAGGACCTCTGCAACTCAGCAACAATTAAAATTGAGTAAATGTTTTTAGTCATTAGTCTAAGATCTGTAAGTGGCCAATAAGCACATGAAGAGTGGTAAACATCTGTAGTCATTAAGGGAATGTAAGTCAAATCCACACTGAGAACCAGGGATGGTAGCACATAACTAGGCTGAGACAGGACAATCTTCATAAACCTGCAGCCAGGCTGGGCTACATGATGAGTTCAAGATCAATCTGGAATCCACAGCAAGGCTCTTCCCCAAAAAGCAAGATAAGCATAAAACCATGATGAAGCTTAAGTGTATAGTTCTGGTAGCTGTGACACACATATGCACGCACAAAATAACATGCACTGGCAGGATGTGGAGAAATTTGATTGCTTGTGGTAATACAATGTTTTGGAAGGCAATTTGACAGTTCTTTAAGAAGCTGAATTATTTAATCTAGCAGTTTGACTCATAGGTATATACCCAAAAGGATTGAAAGAGAAATTCAAAAATTTGTACACAATCTTCTTAGGGGCATCATTCACTAGATCACTAAGTTCCCCTGTTGTCCATTGAGAGGTGAACAAGCAAAGTAGACAGAACACACACACAGTAAATACTGCTCAGACATAGAAGAGATGAAATTCAGATGCCTTTATAATATGTCTCCATAATGTCTGCAGGGTGGGCCTTGAACACGTTATGTTAAGTGAAACAAGCCAGACACAAAGGACACATATTATGTGACTATGCATATGAAATAGCTAGAATAGAGTATGGAAATGGAGAATAGAATACAGGAAACCAGAGTTTGGAAAAAGAGAATGAGTGGGGTTGCTGTTGAAAAGGTATGAGATTTCTGTTTAAGTGATTCGTAGTTTCATAACATGTGAATGTGAGTGGGTCTGAGTCATATGCATTGGCTCCTTCAGCTATTAAAGCTGATACAAAGTAAAATGTTGGTATCTTTTGTGCAGCAGCCAGGCAACAGGGGTGGCCATGCCACTGTGGTATCATCTGAGGATTGTC
This sequence comes from Myocastor coypus, assembly GCA_004027025.1. NCBI lineage: Eukaryota > Metazoa > Chordata > Mammalia > Rodentia > Myocastoridae > Myocastor > Myocastor coypus. The sequence continues at coordinate 2,072 of PVJA010009549.1, forward strand.
TGTTTATCTACATCGGATTTCTTACATTTCTTAGCCAGCCTCCATGCAAGGGCTTTATCTTATACATTGTGGATAATGGGCTTCTAATCACCCTTATTGACTTTGACTTGTAGGTCTGCAAACTATAAGTTACAACATCAGAATTAGACCCAGCTGCTATAGTACAGTGATGTGTTCCAGGGAACCTGGAAGGAGAAGGCAGGACCCTGGAAGTAGCCGTGGAAGTCTGGGTTACTGGGCTGATGGTGGAACCTGGAGAGGTCAAGCTGTTACTTCAGCTACTAGGTCTGGAACTGGGCCATGGTTCTCTGGAGAATCTGAAGACTTCACCTGATTTAGCCAGTGTCTTTTCCTGAGCCACATTCTTCACCTTCTCTCAGGCTGGAGATGGAATGGCTGATAGGAAGGCACTGCTCATAGAATTAGAGGCTCCCAAAGCCATGACAATACCTTGGCATAATGAGGATAAGGCTGCTATGGGGATATGCAAGCTGCAGCTGCCATAGAGTGACAGGAATGTGTTTTCTCCTCAGAAACAGATTGAATTTGATCTAATTACTATGAAGAACCAGCCAGGCTAGGATGCTGCCTGCCATGTGGAAGAGCCAAATCCACCTCTGCTGCCACATGTGGTTCCCATGGCCAGCCTCCGGGCACCCAGAAGAGCCTCTGGAAGTCTCCCTGACAGTCTGGAGCCCAGTGCTGCCATCTTCACCCTGGGCCTGCCCCTACCAAGCGGTGGAAGCAGTGGTCATCATCAGTCCTTCCTCCCACAGTGTAGGACCTTTCCTTTGCCTTCCAGGGATGAAGTAGTCCTGGTTTCATGTTTGTAGACACAGAATCAAGTTTTTAACATATACATCTGCCTATCTACATTTAATAAAACAGATTACAACATTTTCACTATATAGAAACTTTGGTTAGCAAAGGAATATATTGTTCACATCATCTCTGAAATGCTTTGTGTCTGCTCTCTGGAGAGCACTGAGGCTATGGGTGCCCTCATCTTCGCCAAGAAGCCAGGGGTTAATAGCACACACAGAACTGTGTTCAGCCCACTGGACCTGTGCTTTGTGTTTCTGCAGGCAGCAATTTCTGCCTCCTTACCCAACGACCAGCCACGTTTCATGCCCTGCTTGCCTTGCCTTATGGGCCAATCAGCTTAGAAAATGGCCCAGCTGAGTTTAGTGTTGGATGCTCACCACTCTTCTGTTGTTACTCTAATTCTGCTTTTTCATGGGAGTTTGAATCTTGAACCATACATTTTTGGTTTTTAGATGACCTAGGGAGACATCGGTTGTTAAGCTTAAATATACTGACCTGTACGCCCACTTTACCTTTTTTGTCTCTTTAATCTGGATATATTAGAGTGAGTTGAAAATGGAAAAAGACAGTGGAGACAGGACAGGGCAAAAGTAGAAGGTATACCCATGTCCTGTAGCCCGAGCCAGGGCTCAGAGATGGTTCTCCCCATGCTCTGCAAAGCCTCCTGCTGGTTGGGAGGGAAGAAAACACTGGCTCAGTAGTGAGTGAGAGCTAAAGGGGTTCGGCGACTGTTTGGAATGGTTAGCGCTGGTAATCTTGAGCACAAAGACCTGCAGTGGGTGGTTCTTGGCAGAATACCCCGAGTGACCCTGCTGCACAACAGGGCCTGGCCAGTGTGCCGGTGCATGCCCCAGTGGTGCTGGACATTGCTGGACAGGTTCTTGTGAAGATGTTTATAGATTCTGTATTTATATTGCCACTGGGAAACAACTTTTTTTTTTTTTTTTTTTTTTTTTTTTTTTTTTTTTTTTTTTTTTTTTTTTTTTTTTTTTTTTTTTTTTTTTTTTTTTTTTTTTTTTTTTCATGTCCTTTGAATTAAGAAAAACCACAGCAAAATTTTGGTGCCTTTGCAATGATAAGACAGTGTGCTGACAGAGTTGTACTAAATGGTAACCTTCCTATTTCCCCAGCACTGGCCACTGTGACAGCAGTTGATATTGGAGGTGGGACTGGCTGTTACCTCTGGCGTCAGGTCTTAGAAACATCCTGCTTCCCGACGCACCAGGCACAGGTACTAGGACTGCATGGGCTTGCTTGCAGACCTGGGACAAGGAGGAGTACCAGGAGGCCAGAGAGGCCAAGGGTTTGGGGTAAGAAAACTACTGTGTTCTAGGCATTGTTCCTCCCTGCCCTACCACAGAACTGGAACAGCCAGGCTGCCTGGCTGGCTTGGCTTCAAGGACAAGCATGGCAGCGGTGCCTTCTGCTCTCCTGGAGAGAGCTTTCTTTAGAGAACAAAAGCCCTTGAACCATTGTTCTTCTAACGTCTCTTTTCTTGGCCTCCATGTCCCAAAAGGGACCACTTGTTATTTGTCTCAAATTGGGAACTTGTGAGTACTTGGCAAGTTTTGCAGCCTATTTTTTATTCTTTCCATTTGGAGTTAGAAATTATTTGGTTCTAAAAGCCTTTGAGGAATTTCCAAGAATAGAACGAGTGCCTTCCTTCAGAGAGCAGACACCTGGAATTTTTCCTTTAGCATTTATGCACATGCAGTCTAATTTATATATCTACATATATACAGTAAAACTACTCATTTGATAATTTATAAAACACACACATAATGTGTGCTGTTGAGGAACTTTGTGGCATGTGGGTGTTGGGGGCAGCAGCCTGTGTGGCAGGGAATGCTTGGACAGCTGTGGTGGCCCAGCACAAAGCCATCGCCAAGAGTCAGAAACTGACCAGTGCTTTACCACTTCCTACACCGAGACCCTTGCTAGTGTCACCTCCAGAGCCCTGCATGCACTGGCTGAACAGTATTGAGATGATTTTCCTGGCCATTTGTATTGAACTTTAATCTATAACCCAAAGACCAAAGCAAAAAATAAGCCACATGGTAGACAAGTTCATAAAGGGCCTAGAGACTGCCCTGGCCTCAGGCACCAGGTTGTCTTTTAGATGGAAATCATAACTATGTCAGTTCCAGCATGTTTTCTCAGACGTCGGTCCTGCTCAACAGCCAGGGCCATGCCACAAATGGCAAGATGGCCCAGATAGGAAGCCCAGAAGACTGGACAAAACCTGCTTCCTGTACTCTTAGATAGTGTTGAAAAAGTGTGGTTTGGACCTTATGTTGGAAAAAGTAAGATGATCAAAGGTGACACTAAAGGAGGTGGTCATTGAGTAGGGACCTAGGCTTTGAGTGCTAAGCCCTGAACATAATGTGCCAGATAGAGCTGCCTACATGAACCAGAGATCACACTCACAGTGGCAGCAGGAGCTATGGGATGCCAGCAGCTGGCCCTGTGGCCCATGACAGGACACAATGCTAATGGTTAAATTAGGTGTTATCACTGTCACTAGAAAGCTGCACAAGAGGTGGAGTGGTGCATCTCTCAAAGAAAAAGCCTGTTTTATAAAGTGACATGTACTTTCCCTTTTCTCTGTATGCCCTTGGACTGATGTTCCTTGTGGCCTGTTGTACCTGTTTGTTTTTCTTTGTTCTTACATAGTGTTATATACTCAGTCCTAACAAGTGAAACCAGTATTTTTTGTTTGTTTGTTTTTGTTTTGAGACTGGGGATTGCTATGTAGTTTAGACTGCTCTTGAATTTATTGTGATCTTACTGCTTCAGCCAGATCACTTTCTGATAAAGATTGAAATCATGATACGTATATTTTACATATTTTGATTATTTGTTTTAATTTTTGGCTGTAGAGGACCTTTTTCATTTGAGAAAGAGGAAATTCATTTTCAAGTCTTGGATTCCTGAAGAATGCCCTAGCTTGACAGCTCACCACCATATTGAGACATGTGGTGGCCACCTTAGAGCCTTCTCTTGGCAGTCACAGGCAACTGTCTGGGTGGACCAAAGCACCTCAGACCAATGCCCCACATCCTGCTCTCTGAAAGCAAAAGCAGAGCTGGACAGAGTCTTGGGTGGTGCTTTGACGAGCTTTCCCCTGTGCTTAGTCCTGTTCCCACAAGGAAGCCCCAGTGCGTTTTCCAGGCTGACATAGGGTTTCTGTAGGTTTTATCTTGTTCAGTACTGTACCCCATTCCATTTTTCTGGCTCTAGGATATCAGTCCCAGAGCTACCTTGCATGGAAAATAGGCGGCAGTCTTTCTGGCTAGTGCTCAGGCTTCTGTGCATCCTCTCCCTCTGTTCTCTACTTAGGCTGTTCGTCTTGGACCCTGCTGCTCCTGCTTTTGTAGCCCATATGAACTAAAATCCCCAAAACGAAGCAGCTCTTGTTAGCTTCAATGTCATAGCCCAAGAGGACAAAGGCACTTTACAGGAGAAAAGAGAACTCAAAACTAACTTCCCAAGTTAAGAGTTTAGGATTTACCTACCATCTCACTGTCCTTGCTGTTTAAAGTTCATTACTTTGATTCATTTTGTTCATGTACTTTTATATGTAGCTTAGATTTTTATGTATCACATCCATTTGTAAGGCTGTTGCATGCTTGAGAAGGAAAGTCCTTGGGACACATGATCAGTACAGCCGGCATATTCAGGCCGGAGCCAGCAGCCTCCCTAGGTCAGCCAGTGCTTGATTCTTCTCACCTGAGGAGACCACTGAAAGAGTTTCTTGACCCAGCCTTTTTCTCTCCCTTTCCCTGAGGACAGACGTCCTAGTTATCCCTTTCAGACCTCAGGACGCTGTCTTTGTGTGCATGGAGAACACGCGAGTCTTGGAAGGGCTCTGATGTAGAGTCAGCAGGCAATGATGGAGCTTAGGCCTTTCTGAGTTTACAGCCCCTCCCTAAGCAAAGCTTCAAACCAAGGTGCTTACTGTGTCCTCTTGTGGTCAATATAAGCAGGCCAGCTTACACTGAACCATGAAAACCCAGGCTGACAAGGCTATAAGGGCTTTGTGAACAGAAAGACCAGTTTGGGTTTTGTCTGAGTGACCAGGTGGAGGTGACAGTCATGGTGCTGCCTGGCTTCCTGCCTAGTCCAACTTGAAGTCCAGGTCGAACTGACAGACCTCAGATTAAAGCCATTTGTGCTGGAGCCTGTGTATTTCCAGTGGCCAGACACCATTTGGGGGTGGCAAACCCATGCATTCTTGTAGCTGACCCTGCACTTGTACTTGGTTGTTAAGTGGAAGGAGTTTGTATAGAGCATGTGGCCCTAAAAGGGATAGAAATCCTGCTTTGGGGTTTCCTCTCTTGAACTGACTAGAATAGCCAGCCATTCTGTCCTGCCTGCAAATCTGATCTCTTTGAAAAGGACATAGTTCTTCACTAGACTGGAACAACATGGAACAGGTTCATTTTAGCCCAGGGTCTGCCTTGAAATCTGGAGCAAGGACAGGAACCTAAAAGTGAAGGGTGAGACCAGACTGATCCCAATTGCCATATGGACAAGGACAGGGGAAAACAGCTGCTTCCTTGTTTTTTAAAAGCTTTTGGTACACTGGGCTGTGTGGAGCTGGAGAGTATATTAACTTTGTCTTTGCCCTCCTTTCCCTGAGCTCCACGGGGGTCTGGCAAGTCAAGGAAAGTACAGAGACACTGTTCTGGCAGGGACTGGCTGGCATCTTTTTATTAGTCCCAAGGATGTGTGGGAAGGTGGCAAGCCAGGCTACTGGGAAGGAGCCCCTGTGCTTACTTGCTCTTTGTGCCTCTCCAGCTAGGGGAGAGGAATATGCACATCTTATACACATATATGGGCCCCGGCTTGTGTTAATGAATAGCTTTTTTGGTTAATGCTTTTTTTTTTTTTTTTTTTTGCGGGACCAGGGTTCAAACTCACGACCTTGCACTTGCCAGGCAGGCGCTTGTGCCACGGAGCCATCTCCCCAGCCCCTGGTTAATGCTTTTTAACTTGTATTTCCTTCCATGAAAAATGATTCAGAATTACTCAGTGACTAGAGTCAGAGGTAAAGTGTCCAGAATAAAGGTTGCTCAGTCACTTGAATAGAGAGAACGTCAAGTGCTGGGTCCTTTCCAAGTATCAACCCCAGAGCAGAAATACCATGAAGGTAACAGTCAGCATGGTGCCTAAAACTCTATTTGTATTTAACTAATGCCCACCTCGAACCACCAGTGGTTCATGCAGGACTCCCACTGGCAGCTTGTATCACCCAACAGGGCTGTCCTGTGCCATCCAATGGGACAGTCACACATGTACCACCAGTGGTTCTGAGCTGCCCAGAACACACAGGAATTACAGCCCCATTGTCAGAGATTTTGTCATTCATTTGTGCTTCCTGCCCATAAAGCCCTCTCCTTGCAGTTTGCTTGATAGAGAGCTCATGTGAGATCTGTTGGCCAGAGCAAGAGTGGGAGCACCCCTCCTCTGCTGGGCACCCGTTTGGGTCAGGCAGGGCCAGGGAGCAGTGGTCATTCCTGGGTGGTAAGCTCCCTGCAAGCATTTGGGAAGCTTTCTGTTCAGCAGTGTTAGGAGGGCTGAACCATAATTAAAAAGAAAACCACACCAGCTTTTCTCTCCCTTGCTGAATATTGTACATTGCATTTTACTGGCATAGCCTTTGGGGGAGGTTAGTAAGGTTGCAAGGGCCTGCAGATGACTTACTCCTTGACCTCGAGCACCCCTCTGGGTTCTGATCTTTAATGCAAACCCCTTTGTTCCCTGAGGGCTGACTGGTAAGAATTGGGAGAATGGCGTGATCACTTTGCTTCTGGTGCACTTGTCTTTGGGGACAGCTGAAGTAATCATCCTGGTGCTAAGTGAAGGCCAACTGTCCTGTCAGATGCAAACTTAAACTTTAGACAATAAGAGGGCCCCACATTCTATGGTGACCCAATTGTGAGGCTAAACAGTGTCATTTAGGCGAGGTGGAATGGGAATTTTTTTTGCCTCGAGTTAATGTTAAACAGAAAGATGGACTGGGGAGATAGCTCAGTGGTCTACGTGCCTGCATGGCAAGCATGAGGACGAGTTCAGTCCCTAGTACCACACGCCATGGCAGCCCTGGAATCTGGAGTGGGCCATGTTGGCCTGAAACCGGGCTTGGTGGCACGCACCTGTAATCCCAGCTCTGGGGAGGCTGAGGCAGGAGGATCACTTTGAGTCCAAGCTGCACAGCAAGACCTTGTAAGTAATGAAAATCTAAAGAAAAAGTATTAGAAAGATGGAGCCTTCCTTTGGTGTGCACTGTGGTTATGCCAAGGCAGGAGGTGGAGGGCTGACCTCTCTGGATTGAATCTTCAGGCCTCACAAGGTCTCCTGTGGGGATGCTGCTATTTTTAAGATGCATATTGCACACTTCCTAGATTTTGTATCCATGGATTTGAATGAGGGAAAAAGGGACAAATGCTTGTACGATCTGAAATGGACCTCAATGGTACTTCAAATCTTTTGATCCTAAATAAAAATGTACATATATTTCACATCTGCTGACTCATTTTCTAGGAGTGTCAGAGTTAAAAATGTTTCTTGGGATCTGTTAATTTATCCTATGGGCAAACCGCTCATAAACTGATGGACAAATGAGGGAGTCTTTCCTCTCAAGTTTCCTGATTGTTGAGCTCACAGGAACCGTTTGTGTGTGAAGGAGTACAATCGTTTGTAGCACCGAGGAGCTTGTGAACAAGATACATGCAAGGGCTCCAGGGACTATTTTCAGAAGTTCTTGAAGAGGTGCTCCCATGTGCTTCCAAGACAGACTGCAGCCATAACTCAGCAGACAGACGGCAGTGCCACTCAAGTTGTGTGGGAGGACAGAACCTGTGTGCATGCATGCGGTCAGGCAACCCAACACCAAACATCAAGAGACCAGTGTCAGCCCATCCCACTGGGCCTCCTGGGTCAGCTGGTAATGGTTGGATCTATCTGGAGGGATGTCAGACTACGTCTTTAAATTCACTACACTGAGGGTTACAGTTTCCACTAAGCACAAGGATCATTTGCTATGAGAGATAAAAGCAGTGCGGTAGAGTCCAAGACAAGTGAGCCTTGGGCGTGTGAGGCTGTACCTACCTTGGGCCACATTCCAGGATGCTTATCCAGGAACGGACGTACATACTGATAGAAAACTAAGTGGTCAGCACCGAGAAGCACAGACATCATACAGCCATGCAGCCAGGCCCTACCTGAAGTACCAGCCCAGACTTTTTCTCGTTTTGTTCCTGGATTCCAAGAGTCTGGAGCAGGAAAATGGAAATCCTCAGAGCACAGTGAATTCCCACCTACAACTTCCTTGAGTTGGGGAAAAGACCACTCTCTTTCTGCAATAGGGTGGGGACGCTCCAGGAAGAAATTCTCAGGCCCGGAAACAGCACTGATGCTGTGTGCTGTGGGCCAGCCCAGCTAGTTTTGCACACAGCATGCTGCTTTGTATTTGGTGAATCGTTTTTGTTGCACACCAGCAGCCTAGGACAAGCACAGCATCAAGATGGAAAAGGGATGCTTTGAGCTGTTCTCTGGGCATAAGTTTGCCTGCAAGTTAGCAAGGCAAACAAGGTTGGTACCTGACAGCATATCTTCATGCTAGTTTTTCAAAAAAGGCATTTTGGTGCAACCAGGAGAGGGATCTGGTTGGTCCCTGTTCACCATCAAAGCCTACTATGAGATCCTTGGCTTGGTCCCAGGCAGGATGTGCTCCATTTGGCCACACCCTTGGAGGGCAAGGTGGCAGGGAGGATGACCTGATGCCTCCTGTTAGCCCAAAGGAGGGAAGGTCTGTTTAACCTAAGAAAATCAAACTTCATGCTAGCATCTGTTGTCTAACAACCACCAGGACACAGCCCCCTAAAAAGCATACAGATTAAAGGAAAGAGGACATGAGGATGATTTATTTGGCAGTCAGATCTTAGAGGGCAGCAGAACTAGCAAATGGCCAACCCTGAGCCCAAGTGTGGGCAGTGGGTTTGCATGTGCTGAATGCTGGCTATGCAATGAGGCACCTTTGTGCCTACTGGCCTGGACCCCAGCCTCTGTCTTCAGAGGAGGGGGCTGCCTTTCTAAACTTTCCATTTCCTTCCCTGCACCCTTCTAGTTAGAAGCTGCACTGAGCTGGCAGCTTCCTTCAGCTTCCTCTTGTCTACCTGGCTCCACAGACCCAGGAGGCAGACAGCTCTGTAATCCCCTTCTCATTCCTATAGGAGAACATACTGAGTCTTCACTGCCTTAAAAACAAAAAATCTCACTGGGACAGGCACTGCCATTTCTTCTCTTCCCACCCCTCCTCCACAAGACACTGCCTTGGCACAGAACACTCAGCCCTCAGCACAGCTGGCAGCAATGTTCAAGGCTCTGCTTGGAGGTTTCCCTACAACAGTGAGAAGCTGGAGGAGTGAATAACTTAGTTAAGATACCACTGAGAAGAAAAATAATACTGCTATTTTATCATGATCCCCTGTCTTTCAGGCTGGGTAGTGTTCCCAGCAATGGGCAATGTGCCCTTGTGCTGTGTCCTCCTCCTCCTCGGGCAGGGCTGAGCCCTTCTCCACACAAGGCCCTATATCACTCCACTGTCTCTGGGGCCAAACTACCAAGGCATCTACTCTCACCCTGCCCAGCTGTGTTTTTAAAGCTACAGGACAATGTAAACTTTGTTCCCCTGGCCCAGCAAGGCTCCTCCTCTTCCTCCACTCAGGAATGTAAATGGCTCCTTGAAGTCTCCTGTGCTGCCAGCTGAGGCAGCCTCTCTCCAAGGGGCTTCAGCCCTGCTCCCAGCCCCACAGGCTAGAAGGATCCAATTCCAGAAGTCAGGGCCAGATGTGTGTGCTTAGTGCGAGACACAGTACAGGTTTTGCCTTCACCCAGAGTTGGGCCCACAGGCCCAAACAGTACATCTCGTTAATGGCTTGGTTTTGTCTAGCATTCACTGCTGGAATCCAGGCTCCAGGCTGCGAGGCCAGGAAGCTGCCACAGTAGGCGCCTTCTGAAGAACCCAGTTCACAGCATTCCACGAGGTGTGCAGCGCCTGCTGCTCTCCATCAAGGAGGGGACACAACTAGAGGCGGTTGTCTCCATTGACCCGAGTCCTTCTTGGGGTCCTGAATGGAAGGCAAGAGTATTCTTACTGACAGCAAGGCTTTGCCATTAAGCACAACAGCCCAAAGTCACACTCTGATAGCTTTTTCTGCGATGCTGGAAAAGCAGATCTAACCTTAGAAAGCTAGTCGCCTTTGCGCCAGCACCCCTTTTCCAAGCCACACCCTTGCCACCTTCCCCTCTACCCTCCTCACCTTCGTTCCCGAATGTCAAAATGGTCTGCAAGATGCTCCTGGGAAATTCGGAAGTCCTCGAATGGCTGCTGGTAGCGGGCTTCAAAGGAGCCTTCCCGAGCCCGGCTATGAAACAGCTGGCTAGAGGCATCTGAACCCCGCTCCCGGAGGGACGTACCACCAAAGGGACTGAGATCTCCATTTTCCTGCTCAGCAAGGGCAAGAGGACAGAGGTCAAGGATCCCCAGCACCTTGGGAGGGTGTCGCACTGTTCTCCACCCCTGCCACATGTACCTTGGCAGGGAAGATGTCGATCTTGATAAGCAGTGAGGCCAGCTCCAGGTCTTCACTGTAGTTGTTCTTCAAAGGCACCGCTCTGTATCCTAGGAGGAGGCAAGCCTGCCCGTCAGCCAAGGGGGGCACCAACCTGGTAGCTAGCTCAGAGGGCAATGTCCAGGAAGAGTCCTCACCTGTCTTCAGGCCTTTAACTGGGAAAGTGGCCTGAGCCAAGAAGTTCTGGTCACTAAACATGTCTTCCTCATACACCACAAAGCGGAGGAAGGAAAACTCAGGGTTGCTGATTTGGAAATGGAAGGGCTTAGCTGGCCACACAGGGTTCAGTCCATTGTCCACTATGAAAACAAAGGCAAAAGAGTTCAGGCCACTACTAAGAGGACAGACAGGATGACAGTGAGAAGAGGATTCCAGCATCCCAGGAGGGTGAGGATGGCACCGGAGAAAGCTCACTTACCCACAAACTCTGTTTTCTGCTTGGTGTTGTCATACTCCGCTCCAGCCACCTCAATTTCCACAAAGGGACACACAATGCCACGGCCATTCTTGGGCAGGTGCCGGGCCCCCAGCACCTGTAAGGAAAGCAAAGGTGAGGCTACAGCTGTCTTGCTGCTCTCACCATTTCTACTACTGAGACTCAGACAGCACATGTAATGTGGAGGCATTGCGCCCTCTGCTGGACCCAAGGAGGCCTACAGCAGCTGCTGCCATAAAAATTTTGAGCTTTAGCCAAAATTTTAATATGAATTTTGCAATCTACGTCATGTCAAATTCGTGCCTTAGCATGGGTATCTTTTAATGGGAACCACCTCTTCTCAGAAGGAGCAGTTATGTTCATCTGTAGTTCTGCATGCTTATCCCAGATGCGCCCAATTCACCCCATGCTGCCCTTACTCCACAACTGCTCACAGCCCATGCTGCCCCATTCCCCACAGTACCAAGCTGGTCCTTGTCACAACTTTTCACTGGGCCATGCTGGGATTCTCCAGTGGAGGGAGAACTCTATGGACCTGCAGGCTGGCAATCACTTTCGAACAAGCCCAGCTCTTGCTTGTTTGCCCCTGCAGCCCTGCACTTGGTTCACCACCAGTCCTCACTCCTTTGCCTGTCCTCTGCCACCCTAACCAGCCTATTCCTATAAGGCTGTGGCTTTCCAAAGCTTGGCTTCACCAGACAGCTTGCCTCCTTGGACAGTTTTGTCTTCCTCAAGCTCAAGGCAGCCAGCTCTAGTGCTCTCTTCCCCATTCTAGACTCAAAAAATGCACTCCTTCTGCTAGCTCTGGGCCCTCCTCCTCCCTCTATGCTGACCTGCCTGCCAGCAGCCCTTCCCACCCTGAGGCCCACAGATGAGCACCACCCACCTCGATGCAGATGGCGCATGGCTCCAGCCCACGGAGGCTGCTCTTGTCAAAAGGATCAAAGGCCTCATCTCGCATAGTGTTTGGCTGCAGCACGTAGCCACAGTGTCCACCAGCCATGAAAAGAGCCTGATTCATTTGCATAGGCTTATCTGCAAAAGGTTACATGCACTGTAGCCCAACAACACTCTGGGCTCCCCTCCACCTCCCCACTCTGCCCACAGGGGACCTTTTACCTGGGGTCTGGAAGTTGAGGGCCACAAGCTGACTGCCACAGATCCACATTGGCAAAGGATCATAGTTGGAAGAGTCCAGCCGCTGGCCCTTGGGGTAAATGCGGGAAAGCTGCAGCCGATTGTACTGGAGGAATTTCTTGCCTTTGGCCTTGTTCACGTATTTCTCAGCCTTGGTTTCCGGGAAGGACGACATGTCCCGGTAGCAGGCTCGTTCTGTGCCAATCTCTGGCCAAATAGGGAGAACACTTACAGAGCCTGCTTCCCAGGCATTGGTGGAGGGGACCAGTTACCCTCCTCTTGCACCAGCCATGAAGAGTTCCTAAACCAGCAGGACCCCACCACTTCCCCAGCAACCACTCCGTGATGGCCCTTACTCTCTTCATCGAAGGGAACAGGCCGACAGTAGACGACAAGCTCAGAGAGTTCTAGTGCGATCTTCTTCCGCCGCTCCATCATCTTGCCCTCAGTGAGCTGGTGATACATGGAAGGCCTTGTAGCCCCAGGCTAGAGTCCTGCCCAGGGGAAGGAAGCCCCTGCCAGCTTTGGGAGCACACACACTGCAGGTGTTCTGGGGCCCTTTTCAACCTCCCCTGCAGATCCCACCAGACAGTAATTCCTCTGTCCTCAGCCTCAGCCCAGGACTACTGTCCTCTGTCCCTGAGGACACACTCGTTTTCTAACCTTCCTGAGGTCAATCTTCAGTACCACCTGGTCCCAAATGATCTCTTGATGATTCTGGGGTTGACAAAGCCCCAGTCATACTTTCTGATCATTGCTACCAGAGACTTATCACTGGCGGAAACACCCAAGACTCCTAGTTACCAAGACTCTCCTGGGGACTTATGTCTGCCCAAGGACAATTCTTACCACCACTGTTCCCCAACTGCAACATAACTACCTCTCCTGCATGCCCAGTCTCAGCTATACACACTTCTTCGATTTCCTCTCATGAAACTCCATTTGTTCCCAACTTCCTTCTCTTGGTGGCACCTATACTGAGATGTTCTCCCCTTTCCAGCTATATCAGTATCTGGTCCTTCAGCCACCTTCTTTTTCAGTGCCTTACTCTCCCATAGAACAACGCTGACAAAATCCTCAGCATCTCAACCCTTCTCTGCTTCTGTGCTGGTCTCCAAACATGTCACAGATGTGCCCATCAAATGCACTGGTCAACAGGAACCAAGCAGGAGTCCCTCACTGAAGAACACTTCCTCTAGAAGGTCTGTCCTTCCAACCAAGCTTGCCCCCAACTTACCAAACCCTAGTCCGCCATCCTCTCACCCACAGCCCGGCTGTGCGTAGCCACTGCCAGCCATCCCAGCCACACCACAGCAACATCACCAGAACAAAATCCAGGGGCACTTCCTAGTTCTTACCGCATCTGGCTACAGCTCTGTAGCCCTCAGCACACCAGAATCCGAATGCTCTCCTGGACCTCCAGCCTCCCACCTGCCCTTGTTAGGCTCACCTGTTTCACAGAAGGCCTCTCAGGAGCCCAGCTCAGGTCCTGTCCCTACTGTGTAGTGCTTCATTCCTCTTAGCTCCTGCCTAAGTATCCCAGTGCCTTCCACACAGACCCACTCTGAAAACCCATGGTACCTTCAATTCAACACCTTGGAAGCAACTCTATTGTTCATTTGTCTGTTTCTTCTGGGTCACTAAGGCAGGGGTCACCCTCTGCTCTGAGGGGGCTGGTACTGAGAGCCAGAGGCCTTGGTTACCCGACAGGCCCACGGGCTCCCCAGATGGCCCCCACAGCACCTTCCACACACTAGTGGGGTCTCACCCTGGCATCGGCAGTCTGGGCCACTTCCCGAATCTTTTTCACCCAGTCTTGCAGCTCCTCCTGTGAGTCAGCTGCGACATCCAAGGACCACTGGGCCACTGATGCCATGCTGATGGAGAAGACGAAGAGCCGGTTGTTCTTCCCCTCTGGACGGATAGCTAGAAGGGCAAGAGAAGACAAGCTGACTCCACAACCTGGACACTGACTCAAATGAAGTACCTTATCCTGCTTCCTCCTTACCACACATCATGAACAGGAAAGACTTCTGGATAGGCCCATTTCATAGAGGTGCAGGCTGTCATTCAGGTTAAGTCACTGACAGCTATGGGGGAACCAGTGTTCCAGCCCTGCTCCATCTGACTCATGCTGCCTCCTCCTTAGGTCACCCCTCCCAGCCCCCATCTACAGTCCTGTCACATCCCTCTGGCCCAGCCCCTTAAGTTGTGGCTATCAGCCAGCCATCACCATGTTTTCTCTCTCCTGATTTTGACCGACTCCAGTGTCCAGCATAAGGGAGCACGCAGGGGTCCAAGTGGGGTGACAGAGGGAACCTAGGGTCTCAGGGGCATCTACAATATGGGTAGAGTTCGGAGTAAGGCAGTCTTTGGGGATTAAGTCATTAGCTTCTTCCTGGGAGCAGGAAGAACCACCAAAGGAACTGGATCCTAAAATCAGTGGGCAAGAGAGGGATGGGGGCTCACCAATCTGACAGGCTGGCACATCTAAGACTCCCCGCAGCAAGTCCCCCAAGGGGCTGTTCTCATCCAGGTGCTGTGGGAAGCAAAGCCCACAGGATGGTCAGTATGGCTGCTGAGCACGTGTGCAGTTTCTGTGTGAGTGACAATACATCTTGTGGGTGTATCTGCAACTAGCCAAGGGTTGTTTGGTCTACACAGTGTGCGACTGGCTCAGTGTGACAAGTGTTTGGGCACACAAGGAGATCTGGATACGTGTTAGATGGATACGTGTAGAAGAGACAGGGAAATCCTACTCCTCTGGACTCACCTCTCTCTCAGGTTCCAGGGCTGCTGGGCTGCCCATCTCTTCCACATAGTTTGATGGGAACCACAGCTGCTTCTTCCCACCGTAGTCCCCTCGCCACCTGTGGGAGTGACAGGTTCTGACCGCAGCAACCACTCCAAATTTCCATCAGGAGGGTATCCTTAACTGGGGCTGCCATATTTAAACCAGGCCAGCACAGACCCTGCCAGTACATGCACGGAACACCATCCTACGGGCTCACCAGCCTCCCTCTTGCTTCTCCACATTCTGGATAATAGCACTCTTGGTGAAGGTCAGCTCATCCTCTCTCTGGGCCTTGTAGTCGAAGAGCGCCTTGACTGCACACTGCACAGGTGAGACCCAGAAATAAGCACACAGCCTCTCTGCACCCCAATCGGCCTCACCCCTGTCCAAGCCAAAGGGAGGTGATCCAGCAAGCAAGGATCTCACCACTGCTCTGCAAGCAGCCTGGGGACAGTCAAGATGGGGAGAAGGTAGCCTCTCCCCAGGGGCTCCAGGCCTTCCAGGTGGAGCCATGCAAGGCCCATCCTGGGTACAGAGTGAACTTCCAGTCTGCTCCCAGAAGTCAGGCTGGGAAGGCAGAGTCTGCAGTGGCCCTGCACCTCCTGCCCAGGACCTGTAGTTTTGGAAGGGTAGAGGCTAGGACCTCATCATGCCTCATCCCTGAAAGCCCCATGGCTGCTAAGAGCAGGTGAGGAACTGTTGGGCACTGTTTCCTGTGACTTAGGAGGGTGAAAAGCAAAAGATCCTCTGACAGATCTCTAAGAGGGAGATCTAGTCAGTGTGCCTACCACCCTACCCTGAGCCACCCATAGAGTAAGTATCATAAATCCCTAGCACACTCACAGCCCGTGTCACTGCTGACCCAAGGGACAGGGGCTAGGGAGCGAGCCAGTCGGCCGAGAGCACTGCGGTTGTTCACCAACCACACATCTCTCACAACTTCTTGGGCTTCAGAAAACCACAACCACTACTTCTCCACACAGACCACAGATGGGCCCAAAACACAGAAGTACACTCCCCAAGCAGCTGAGGACCCCGCCCCCACCCGCTTCCCCTGCTGAGGCTGATCTGTACCTTGAAAGTTGGCATAGGGTTTGCCTCCACATAGAAGCCAGGGTTGCGGCCCTCGTACAGGGCCCCATAATCGGGCTCCTGGAAATAGGACACATTGGGACTTGTTCGTGACTCAGAGCTGAGATGAAGAGCAAGTGTCAGCTTCCATATGCCGCTGCTCCAACCCTGTCTCCTCATCAGGCTACCCAGACTGTCCCCCTCATGGACACTGGTCCACCATGATCCCCCAACTTTGGGAGGATGGTCTTGACTGTCTGACCTTACCCTCCACCTCTACACATTCTCACCCTGAGACAGACCACAGGTATAGATTTCAGAATATATACTCCTGAAGGCCCAAACATCAAATGCTCCCGAGATACTTGGAGCTTGGCCCACTGCTTCTGTTGAGGGGCTGGGCTTGAAAGCCCCAGCCCTGGTGGACAGCAGGTTTCTCTCTCTGGCTACTTAGGTCCACAGAAGACAAGAGTTTAATTCACCTCCTTTCCAAGATGCCCTCTGTCAAGGCCACGGCCCTAGTCAATCCCTGCATCATCAGCTCTACGTTCTTCCCTCAGTTGTCTCCCTGTGGCAGCCCTGAGGGCCTGTGCACAACCATGCTGGCCTCATCAGGGACAGTCTGGCACCTGGGCACCCTGAGCCCCAGGACTTGCCACTGCACCCTGGCTCATAATGACCCTTCCCCTTGAGTGCCTGGCCCCCTTTTCAGACAGCTCAGATGTCACTCCCTCCATGACATCCTCTCTACTCATTTTGTGGTCCCCAGCAAGTCTCTCAGACCCCCATAGGAATGCCTAAAACACCCCAGGACTTCCACTGTATCCAGAGGCCATTACATCTAGGCCCTCCTTACTACTCTCCACCCACTCCAGCCCCTCAAGCCTCCTTACAGCAGTGCCAATCTTCTCCAAAGCCTCCTCATTAATGGGGTAGCGCAGCTTCATCTTCCGGTACAGCGGATGCTTCTCATAGTAGCTAATGAGATCCACGAGACTATCGAACTCAGAGTTCCCCAGCATCACCGTCTGGCCCTCCTGCTGCACACGGCAATGCTTGATCTTGCCCTCAGCCCTTTATAAGAATAGGATAGTCACCCGGGGTCAGGAAGCCCAGGCCCTGGTGAGACCCTACACCCCTCTAACACCTGGGGCTGAGCCCTCACCGGAAGGAGATGGCATATGAGTTGGGTTCATTCCGTTTCCGCACCAGGAAGGCTCCATCTCGGGGCACACGCATCAGCATGTGTTCGGCCTGTGCTCTGGTCAGGCTTGCATGGTACCACCTGAGAACAGGCAGAGTGAGGCCCCAGCCAGCACCGCCCGAGTCCCTGTCTGCCTCCCACCCTGGCCCCTTACTCTTTGCTCTCATGGGCATTGGTCTGTGGGACAGGCTCTGAAAGGCGCATCTCAAACTCATTGCAGCGCAGGGGCACTTGCTGGTAATGTGTGATAAGGTCATAGAGGGAGTCAAAGACCAGGTTGTCTGTCAAGAAGAACTTGGGTGTCCCAGCGTCCTGCCGGGAATGGATCCGGCAATGCTGCACTTTTCCGTTTCGCCTGAAGGAAGAGAAGATAAGGGGAGAATGAGAAACAGGCCTGGGCCTGTTATAGCTCAAGCAAGGCATCAAGTTTCCCAGTGGCAGGCCAGTGTTCTAAGAAGCACAGGTAAGGAGAGTCCAGCAGAAGGCCTTCCAACAGGCTGAAAATGCAAGTGTGTACACGCGCGTGGGACCAAGAAATGCTCCACGAAAGATGCCTGGAACAAAAGGCTCAGGAAGTTAACTGCGATTTAGTCTGGTGGTAAAACTATAAACACCAAGCATACAAACACACAGGGACTCGATACCAGAAGGACAGCGTGTAGTCACCCACGAAGGTCTCACTCTCTCGCACTAGGAAGGACCCATCGGGAGCGCCAGTCTCGATGCAGTACTCGGTGAGCAGGCGCTCGGCAATGTGCCGTCCATCTCGTCCTGCCCCAAGCTTCCCGTGGAACCACTTCTCATTGGAGTGCAGCTCTGTGCTGCCACTGACCTGTTAAGTACAAAAAAAAAAAAAAAAAGGGAAGAAGGACAACAGCAAAAATAGGAAGGGATTCAGGCCATAGCTCCAACTCCAGCCAGCCCTGACTCAACTCACCTCTTTGGGTTCCTCCTCATCCTCATTGCCCTGGTCACTGCTTGTCTCCTCAGAGTAGTAGATCTTGCTGCTGGTCAGAACAAAGTAGTGGGGATACCATTCCTGGAACAGATCAAAGAGAGCCTGTGAATCAGAAGCCCACATCACCTTGTCCCACTGCGCCCTGCCCAGCCTGGGGCCTCACATGATTAACAGGGTCCTCCAGGTAGAGGATGCCATTCTTGATGGAGTTGCTGATGTCATTCTCGGAGTACATCACAGATGTGGGCACTTCCTCATAGGCACTGCCCTCAGCCAGCTTCTTGTGCTGTAACAGGTAGCACGCCAGGTTGCGGCAATGCTTGCCACAGTCCTAGGCCTACCTCCATACCCAGTATGAGATGGAAGATGTTAGGAAGTGGGTTCCTCTCACCACAGTCCACCCCTACCTTGATCAGGATCTTCCTCTTTAGCTGGTTTGGTGAAGGGAGGCCATCAGCAGAGATGTCCACAGGCTTGGTGAGGAGCGTGTCCCCAAGCACCTTCTTGAAGTATTGGGCCATGTTTCTCTGCTGGGCAATGCTGCAGTGGTCCTCAATCGACAAGATGACTGGGTACCTGTCGGGCAAAAGTGCAACCACACAGACCCTGTGATTCTATGAAGCACAAGCTCAGTCTAAACAATCCCTCGCAGAGCAAGGGAACCAGAAGGCAAGGGTCAAGGCACTTTGTCCAAAACAGCTCTCTCAGAGGCAACTATGGCTACTGTTCTATAGCAGGCAGCTATGGGGGCAATGGGAACCAAAGCTTAGCAAGAACTATAGAAAGAAGCCTCAGAGTTGGCCCGGTTACACAGGGTGCCTACCTGTGCAAGAGAAAGGTCAAAGGGATGAAAAGCAGCCTCCAAATGTAGCTATGGAGGTCCGTGACGTTAAAAGGTCAGTAGAGGTGAATAGGAACTAAGGAATATGTCACAAGAGATGCAGGCATTCTCTGAGCTGTGAAGGAAAAGGAGCCTAAAGAGGACATCAGCCTAAAGAGACCACAGTTAAGGAAATGGTTTCTGAGGATGAGCTTGAATGCACTTCACAGACTAAAGAGGGCAAGTACACAGGAAACTGAACTTCAGAAACAATGGCTTCAGAAAGGAGCAAGGAGGGAGCTGAAGTCAAGAGGAAGGATAACGACGAGGGCTGGGCAAGTAAAGGCAGAGCATGTCAGCAGCAGAGCTAGTCAAGCTTTCCCCTGGGTCTTCCACCACAACTCACTCTGAGGCCACAAAGGCATGCTCCTTGATGGTGTGCAGGACGTCTGAGAACTTGATCTTGGTGGTAAGGGTGTGTCCGTGGTAAATGACTGGCATCCCATCTGGACCATCCCAGCAGTCCACTGGGAAGCAACATCATTTTGGTCAAGTGGTAGGCCTTGCACTCTCCCTCCCTACCCCCTGTCCCTCACGCACACTCAATGCAGCGGCAGCCCATCCGTAGGCAGCGGGCATAGGCTTCCAGGGAGGACTCACTGGAGAACTGGTCGCCAGTCAGGTACCTGGAGAGGGAAGGAGAGGAAGGTGAAGCCTGGTGGCCCTCTTTGCTCCCAAGTAGGGGCTGAGAGGTGCTGAGAAAGCCACACTCACGTGTTGTGTGAGGAGGAGATCCAGTAGTGGGACAGAGGGTTGTTCATGGTATCTGGGCACACTGCATCCAACTGGGAGTTCCACACGCTGTTCTCTTTGGAGAACAGGAAGGTCACAAACTGTCCAGGAACAAATGTGGAAGGGACAAGAAAATAAGCCCAGCATGGGAGATAAGAGTAGAAGAAAGAGCCGGGCGTGGTGGCTCACGCCTGTAATCCCAGCACTCGGGAGGCTGAGGCAGGAGGATTGGTGCGAGTTCAAGACCAGCCTGGGCTACAGAAGTGAGCTCAAGGCCAGCCTCAACTGCATAGCGAGACCCTGTCTCAAAAAGACAAAAAAAAAAAAAAGAGTAGAAGAAAGTATTCAGTCTCTACTGGGTTAGGCAAGGTGGACAGTACGTAGGAACAAACCAGCATCTCTTACGGTGAACCCAGTTTTTAAGGCTAGATAGGTCTGGTTACCCCATCTATTTTCTTGACCTGAAGGGATAAAATATGGGACTTACCTCATCCAGGAAGAAGTAAGGCTCCTCAATCTCTCGCAAGGGGTCACGAAGGAAGCTCAGCATGAACTCTTGCACCTGAAGCCGGTCAACAGCCCACAGCTCCTGATGAGGGAGAAGGGAGGCATGAGAAAGTGTGCCCCATTTCTTGGCCCAATACTCCAGCTCAGCCCACCCCAGCCCTGCCCAGCCATACCCCCTGGTACTCTAGGAGGAACTGCTGGAACTCAGGAAGAGACACTCGGCAGAGTTCTGGCCGCTCCCCAGACCTGCTAGGAGAGAAGGTAACTGTCTGGCAGCCAGGTAGCTGGCACGGCTGACAGATAAGTGGGGTCCCTTAGAAGGCAGAGCTGAGCTCCTGTCCAGCACAGCTGGCCAAATAGTCTACCATGACTCATCACTCCCACTGCTTCCAACCTAGAGCAGGAACCACCCAGAAGAATCCCATTTCCATGCTTCAAACCAAACCTCAAGGTGCTGGTATCCAAGAACGGGAGGTCCATCTGCAGGAAACAGAACCTGGTCAGGGAACAAGCCCCGAGAGGCCATGCAGGAAAGGGGCTCTCAGGAAGATAAGCTAGGGCAGCAGATGAAGATGGGCCTCGGGAAGGGAGCAGGAACAGTAGCACCCAAAAGCTCCCAGGTAGAGGGTAGCAAGGCTGAGGCAAACAGGGGTAGGGATGGGTTGGAGGAGCAAGGGCAAGGGCAGGGAGGGCAGTGGCTCATGCACCGTCTTCTGGGCGCTGTACATGAGGCTGCGGTACAGTTGAGCAAATTGCCCATAGGTTATGTCCCCATTGCGCTGCTCCAGGTCCTGTACAATTTGAAGCAGAACTGCTTGTCAGGCGCTAGCTCAGAGGCTTCTGGCCTCCCCTCCAGCAGACAGCCCTAAGAGGCTCTTACCGTCAGCCGCTCTCGGAGGAAGCGCATGTTGGGGACCCGGTAGTTGACCTGAGATAGCATGTTCTTCAGGTCCTTGGCTGATATACTGAGAAAACAAGATATATCCTCGGTGACCTCCCCTAACTTCTAACTCTAACCTGTCAGCTGAGACAGAGGTAAACAACCCTCTACTGGGAACCTGGAATCTTGAGGGTAAAACTGAATCAGAACCCATAATGTAATCAAGAGAACCCATGGTGTGATGAAGATCCCTTCCTTTCTCTGGGCCTCAGTTTCCTTATCTGAGTGAAGAAAAACTCCATGATTCTGGCAAGAGTTCACTAGGCTTAGCAAAGCAAGTCAAATATGGAGGAAAGAAAAGCAATCTTCAGCCCCACTCCAATTAGCAGCACTTCAGCCTGCCCCTCCAGATCTCACTGGCCCAACTGAAGGCAGTGCTTCCTCACAATTGCTTGGCACTCGGTTCCCTACCTCCTACCCACTGGAAACCTCAGAACCTGCATGCAGTCTCAGGATCAGTCGGCACTACAGTGCAATGGGGTACAGAGGAAGCAGGTGGGCCCACACAGCCAAACACCACTGCTAGTGACTAGGCATTGCCATGAGGCCAGACAGAGAATGGGCCCCAGAAAAGGTATTCAGTCAGAGAGCCAGCATCCTTGGCCTTCAGGACTGTGCTGACCAGGACATAGGGCTGGGATGTGGATCTGGCAACAGGATGAACAAGATGGAAAAGGGAGGCTTTCTCTCCTGGAAGGTAGCATCAGTGAGGTACACTATGTACACCTCTTCCTTTGGCCTGATAGTACAGTGGAAAACACCAAAACTCTGAGGGGATCTGTTCTACATGAAGAGGTCAAATGTTGCATTGAGTTCTACCTGTACAGGAGTCATCTCACCTAATTTTCAGCACCCAGGAGGTAGGTACTGTGGAGGTACCCATTTCCCAGTAAGGCAACATATAGCTTCTGATCACTATAAATAGGCTCTTCCTTCTGCCTTGCATTGCCTATCTCTTCAGTCGCTACCCGCTTCCTGCCACTCTCCATAGCAAAATTCAAGGTCACTCACTTTCCCTTTATGTCCTTGAACTGCTTCCTTTACAGTGCTTGAGCAGCCATTGGGCTGATACTCCTCTTCTCAACACAATGGCCAACTTGTACTGCCTTTTCTCCAGGGTTTCTTCTTCCCTAACTAGATGCCACCTGGCCCCATCCCAAGTGTGGGAGTAGTCTGGGGTCAGCCAATGGACCACTTCCCTTTTCTTCCTGTACTTGCCCACATGGATGATCTCATCTACCTCCACAACTGTCCTTATCACCAATCTTCTCTCATATTATCATTCATTTAACTAACAGCTCTACAACTTTATTCAAAGATCTAACGTGATCATAAAACTTATACCTGCACTGAGCTCCTAAGTTCCCCAAAATCTGTTCCTCCCATGGTCTTCCCATCTTAGCTAACGGCAGCTGTTCAAGATAAAAAGCATACCAATTCTCAAGTCTTCTTTCTCAACTTTGAACTCAATGTTAGTAAATTCTTTTTGGCTCTATCTTAAAAACACAATTTAACTCCACTATCACTTAGAGACAGACCAACTAGAAAAAATGTCAATAATGAAACATTAGAATTGAACCAAATTTATGAAATAATGGAGTAGATGTTCACGGTATTCTACCCCACAACATCAAGATACACATTCTTTTCAGTTGCACATGGAATATTCTCCAAAACAGACCACATATAAGCTCATAGAACATGCTTATGTAAATGGAAAGGAATTGAAATTATCCCATGCATATGACCAGACCACAGTGCAATGAAATTGGAAATCAATGGCAAAAGAAATCATAAGGGGCCTGGCGGGATGGCTCAGTGGTCTAAAGCGCCTGCCTGGGAAAGCTTGGGCTGCTTCAGGGACTGTGGTTCAATCCCCGGCACCACATGCTGCACCAGCCCTGCCCTCGGGGTGGGCTGAGCCGGCCATAAAAATGAGTGGATAAACAAACAAAGGTTCTGAAACCAAAAATAAATAAATAAATAAATAAAATAAAAAATTCTTTAAAAAAAAAAAAGAAATCATAAGAACTTCATAAATGTGGAAATTAAATGGCACCCTCTTGAACAACTCAAGGATCACAAATGAAATTAAATAAAAAATTAGACAGTTTCTATGATTAAATGATAATGATGATACAACATACTACAACTTATGGGACACAATAAAAGCAGCCCTAAGCCGGGTGTGGTGGTGCACACCTATAATCCCAGCACTTGGGAGGCTGAGGCAGGAGGATC
This sequence comes from Myocastor coypus, assembly GCA_004027025.1. Lineage (NCBI taxonomy): Eukaryota > Metazoa > Chordata > Mammalia > Rodentia > Myocastoridae > Myocastor > Myocastor coypus. The sequence continues at coordinate 25,435 of PVJA010009549.1, forward strand.
AGTGTGAGTTTGAGATCAGCCTGGGCTACAAAAATGAGCTCATGGCCAGCCTGAACTGCATAGTGAGACCCTGTCTCAAAAAGACAATAAATAAATAAATAAATAAATAAATAAATAAATAAATAAAAACAGCCCTAAGAGGGAAACTTGTGGCAGTGAATACCCACATCAGGAAAACATAAGCACAAATAAATAATATAATGGTGAACCTCAAACTTCTAAAAAAGGAAAAGCAAGCTAAGTCAAAAGCTCATATAAAGGAGGAAATTATAACGATCAAAGCAGAAATCAGTACACTGGAGACTAAGAAAACCATACCAAAAAAAAAAAAAAAAAAAAAAAAAAAATCTATGGGGGCCCAGCGGGATGGCTCAGTGGTCTAAAGCCCCTGCTTGGGGAAGCTTGGGCGGCTTCAGGGACTGCGGTTCGATCCCCGGCCCCACATGCTGCGCCAGCCCTGACCTTTGGGTGGGCTGAGACAGCCATAAAAATGAGTAAATAAACAAAGGTTCTGAAACAAGAATAAAAATAATAAATAAAAAAAATTTAAAAAAAAAAAATCTATGAATTGAAGAGTTAGTTCTTTGACAGATTAAATAAAACTGACAAGCCCTTAATCTTATCAAGAAAAGACTTAAATCCACACAATAAAGAATGAAGAGTGAAATCACAACAGACCCTGCAAAAACCGAAAAGATCACCTACACCTACTTTGAAAACTTGTATTTTAATAAGATGGAAAATGCAAAATGGGCCCAGCAGGATGGCTCAGTGGTCTAAAGCGCCTGCTTAGGAAAGCTTGGGTGGCTGCAGAGACTGCAGTTCGATCCCCGGCACCACATGCTGCACCAGCCCTGCCCTCAGGGCAGGCTGAGCCGGCCATAAAAATAAATAAACAAACAAACAAAAGTTCTGAAACAAGAAAAAAAAAAAATGCAAAATGGACAGATTCCTAGATATACATGAACTCCCAATGCTGAATCAAGATATGAAAATCCTAAAGAAACCAGTACCAGTCAATGAAATTAAACATGTAATTAAAAACCTATCAATAAAGAAAAGCCCTGGTTCTGACAGATTCACTGTTGAATACCACTACTTCTCAAACTCCTTAAGGAAACTGAAAGGGAAGCAGTACTCTCGAACTCATTCCTGGAAGCAAGCATTACACTGATACCAAAACCAGAGAGAAAGAAGCCACAACTTTAAAAAAAAAGTCCATAAAATAGCCCAAATCCAGCCGTTTCCTACCATTATCACTTGGATCCAAGCTCTTTCACCTGAAATGATGAAGCAGCTCATGACAGCAGCTCCTTAATGGCCACTGTGATCCCAAGCAGACTCTAAGTCAGGGCACATCACTCCTCTTTCTAGAATCTCCCACAGCTTCCTGATTCTTGGGATGATCAGAGGATCCTCATCATAGCACAGCACCGCAGCCCTCATCTGGTTGTGGTTCTCTTATCTTTCCTTGGCACTTTGGCTGCTGCGCCAAGCTTGAAAACTTGTATTTCAAGGTTCTCTCATATACTACCATCTGACCTGACCTTCAGGGTAACCCACAGGACACTCAGAGCCAATTAGGCAAGTCTATACTTTGGCCAGGAGCAGAGCACATACATAACATACTCTTGCTAGTTTCTCTCATCAGCTTTCACCAAGGCCCTTTTTTCTGCAGAGAGCTACCTGTGCCAGAACTCCTTAGCCACCTAAGGCAGGCTGGTTCCCTGGCTCTCCAGGATGCTGCTCAGAGGGACAGATATTGCTGTGGCTGTTTCTACCCACAGCTCAGTACCTACCGATCCTCTCGATTCCGATCCACAGAATAGAACTGCTTCCGGAGCCACCTGGAAAGAGAAGCTTGAGGTAAGGGCCACTTCTCAGTTTGGATAAACCCCTGGTGAGGAGAGGTCCAAGTGGTATTTAGGCACAGAAAGGACTGAAGTGTTTGTCCCTGTTCCCTTAGTCCCTTAGGCTCCCAGTCCTAACCATATCAAGTGCAGCTGTGTGTACCTCTCAATCTGCAGGGGTGTGGCTGCCTGCATTGTGTCCTCCATTAGCCAAGTTAAGCCCTTGATCCACATGTTCACTTCATCTTCAGACGTAGCTGTAAGCAAGGGTAACAGTTAAACTGAAGGCACACACCTCTTAATGAGCCAGAGGCTGACAGGCTGTCCCCTCATTTATTCCCTACCTCCTCTAGCTCCCTAACTCCCACCTTGCAGGCTCAGGGTCTTCAGGCGGAATTCCATTCCATAAAGGATGACAAAGCAGTGTGACTGATCTGGCCGGAAAGCAGGGTCTTCTTGATAGCGATCAAAGTCCCGTGAGGTCTTCCCTGGGCGAATTTCCTTGATCTCACGAATATCAACTAGTAAGATAATAAAAGAGATGAGGTCAGAGTGAAGATTTCTAGAGTCAGCACTAAAAGGAAGACAGCCTGGTTTCCTCACTTATTCCCACACTCTCTGGGAGGAACCACAAAGAAGGACATCCTTTTTTCCCTTCCTTAGGATCAGCACTCAAACCAATCATAGACATCCTAGGTGATGAAACACAGCTATGCTGATATGTAAGGATAGAACTTTGGTAAGGGTTAAGGGGTGAGATGGAGCACAAGGAACTCTGTGCGACATCTTTTCCCATCTTTGTTCCTTTGTGGAGAATACAGGCTAGTTGCTTTGACCTAGAAAAGGAACTATGGGGACCCAAGCTTCCTGCAGACAGAGCACACACAGATCCCACCATAAGTTCCAGGAGCAGGGCTGGGGAGGTCCAAATGGACCCCAAGATCTCTGGGAGGAAACAGGTTCAGGCCCAGAGAACTGGCACATACCTAAAGTAGCCCACATCCTAAAGACAAATGCACACAAGTCTCTGTAAGAGGCCTGCTTCTCTGTAATGCAGTGCTGTCAAAGATGCACAAGAGCCATCTTAAGCCTAGCCCACTATGTTGTCCAGGACTACTTTCTTATTGTAGCTGTGAAGGACCCTCAGCTGATTCTCTTGCCCTCCCACAACACAAACTGGTGAACTACACAGGCCTGAATGGTAAATGACCTGCCTTGGCTATTTTTTTTTTTCTTGTTTCAGAACTTCTGTTTGTTTATTTTATTTTTATGGCCGGCTCAGCCTGCCCTGAGGGCAGAGCTGGTGTAGCATATGGTGCCACGGATCGAACTGTGGTCCCTGCAGCTGCCTAAGCTTTCCTAAGCAGGCGCTTTAGACCACTGAGCCATCCTGCCGGGCCCCTGCCTTGGCTATTAACTGGACTGAAAATGCGGACAACTCAGGGCTGCCTGATTCATTAATTTCTCCTCAGTCCTACTTTTACCACTTATTAAAAAACAAAAACAAAAATAAAAAAACCTCTGGTTAAGTTTCTCTAGAAGGCAGAATGGCAAAAACAAAACAAAACCAGACCACCACCACCAACACACCAGGCTCTGGGCTAAGATCACTTGGAATAGAATACTACATCTAACTCATGTTAACTATGTGATCTCATCAGAGGGATAACCTCTGTCCCCACTGTTTCACTTGGACAGTGACAAAGGAGCATGAGGAGGATATTCACAAGATCAGAAGAGCTAACTAAAAGTGCCAGCACTGTGTGTGGGATCTGGAGGGAGCGTTGTTCTCTGCCTAAAGCCTGCTCCAATGCTGAGGATCTGATCCAAGACCTGGAGATCCTGACACTCCAGCACAAGGGGGACTTTATCTATAAATTTACACTGTCTTCTGGGGCTGGGTGCCACACTGGACAGAGGACAGACATGCCAGCCCAGGACAGACTGAGGGAGGGCCAGGTCACAGGGAAGAGACTTGGCCTAGCTAACATGACTGAAAGCTCTCCCTGAGCTTGGGTGCCTCTTAAAAATGCTCTAACCCACCATACATACCCACATGCATAAAATAAAAAAACGGCTCTGATCCTGTACTGCCCTAAAGACTTGGAGCTCTGCCTGGCTAGCCCCTAGCCCAAGAACCTTCCCAGGCCACAGGGCCCACTGACCTGGCTACAGTGTCCTACCAGCCAAAACCCTGACTCTCTCTGCTCCTATCTCGTCCCGTAGTTACAGTGGACCCCATCTATCCCACCTAGAATGCTGGCAGCACTTCTGGCCCTATCCCCAGCTCTTCCAACTCAGCAGTATTAGTTCTCATCCCACTCCATCCCCCTAGGAAAAGCCCTCTGGCTTGTCACTGACCTGAAAGCCCTGACTTTCCCACTAGTGGCCCTAACCCTAGACCTCAGCAACCACTAGACCCCACCCCTCTGACCTGCCCTGGAGGCACTGCTCACTCCCCTCCCCAGGGTGCCACCACAGCTAATGAGAACATGCTCCCTCACAGTCTTGGAGTCCTCATGGTTTATACTCAGAGGTTTACTGTGGTAGAAACAAAACAAAACCCGACCACTTTTTGCCTTCTGTCTTCTCTGCTCTATCCAAGTAACCCAGATCTGCACCCAGAACAGCCTATGCTTCCCTTTCATTTTGCTCTGGCCTAGCTCCATTTGCCCAGACTCCTTTCTCTCCAACCAAAGACCCAATCATTCTCCTGACACCTCCTGCTGCTACACCAATGGATGCTGTTCCTCTCCCTCAGGCATAGCACAACGTCTCCAGTGCATGCTGAATGCACAAAAACAAAACAAAATGTAACAGCAGGTATGCAAGTGCAGGAGCAACAAAAAGGGGAATAGAGCAAAAATGAGCCATTATACTCAGATAGTAAAAAGGAGGGGAAGAATTGCATCACAAAGAGCAGCCTGTGAACAGAGCTGCCAAGCATAGGTGGAGCTTTCATAGGGGAAATGCCCAGATCAGAAACTGTAGAACCACCACAAACTCTGTCTTCTGAAACAGAAACCAGCATGCTCTTCCTGTGTAGAGCTGTTCATCCTCCTCCTCTACCTTCTTACAAAAGGTGTGTACATGCACAAGTGCATACAGATCAGGGTCTGCAGGGTCCACAGCAATGGCTTGCCCTTCCACTGTCCACTGGGTACCAGGTAACTCCACAACAATGGCGCTATTACTGAGCATGTAACTGTAGGACCAGTCCAAGGCCTGCTGCCAGGCGGCCGGCAGCTACCTTCATAGTGTCCTCTGTAGAGAGGCTCTCTCACTCTCTCTCTCTCTCTTTCTCTTTCTCTCTCTCTCTCTCTCTCTCACACACACACACACACACACACACACACACACACACACACACACACCCACACACTCTCAGCCAGCAGCCCCAAGTGAACTCCAGTCTGCATGCCCTGTGTTCCTGCCCCACCCCCCACCCCCAACAGAAACCAGGCTGAAGGTAAATTCCTGCTTGAGACAGGGATCACGCAAGCAAAGAGCAGCTTCAGGCCAGGCATGCCAGGCTTCCAAGCTCCCACTGCCCACACTTCCCTTGTTCTTTCTTCCACACGAGGATACTAGCTAGGCCATGATGCACACTGCAAGTCCTACAAGCCAACTGCACACTCAAAAGGATCTAACCTGGCAGCAGTACGATGCTCTACCAGGGTCTTGAAAGTACATCCTGTACTATCTCTACCCCACCCCCATCCTCCTGCCTCCCAGAACAAATGCAGCAGGGTTTCTTTCATGACACCCAAAGCTGGTCCCCCAAGAACTGCCAGCTTGAGAAGACTCTCCAGTCAGACCATGAACTTAGGGAGCATAGGACTGCCCAAAAATAGGGGAATCGGGGCTGGGGAGATACCTCCGTGGCACAAGTGTATGCTTGCCAACTGCAAGGTCATGAGTTTGAACCCCAGCCCTGCAAAAACAAAACAAAACAAAACAAAAACCAGGGGAACCACATCTTGTACCTGGAGTCTGCAGCCCAGAGTCCTCCCCATGTAGAATGGGAACAGCAAGGGAAAAGAAAAACCACGGTTACTGAGAGGACCTTGCCATGCCAGAGATGGGAATGAGAAAGAAAAACTGAGAACAAGGAAGGATCCCATAATATCCCAGGAAGCCACCCCACAGACAAATGACCAAGGCCCCATCCCAGAGCGAATCCAGACCAGCACAGCCTGCCAGAGCCTGCAAGTTCACTTGTCCAGGACCAAGACTTCAGAGAAGGCCTAAGTATGCTGTTTCAAATATTTCTATGGCAGTACAAGACAAGCTGCCTGGAGCAGTAAGGGCCCAAATCCTTAGATTTAATCTCAAAACACTAATGGAGAAATAAAGACTGAGCCCCTTGTGGAGGCGGGGGAGGTGTTCCTAGGGATGTTGCTGAGCTACACACCCAGCCCTTTTTAATTTTTGAGACAGAGTCTCTGGAAGTCACCCAGGCTGGACCTGAATCTTCTCTTTCTGGCCCAGCCTCCCAGACTGCTGGGATTATATAGGTGTGAACTACGGCACTCAGCTGGACCCTTTTTGAGGGATTTTGAGGAAATAATCGCCTACCTACCTATGTGGCATGGGCTAGTGTCACATGCCAGCTCTAGGACTGAGAACCACCCACCCATACAGGCCAGGCAGCTTTTGGCTCAAATGGAATCCTGGGGGCTCTGCTCTGCTCTCTGCCCTATTTTAGATTTGTCTCCTCCGGTTCCTTTAGGAGATCTGCACTGACCATTTGATTCTTGAAGCTGTCATACCTAGCAAGGAGAACCACAGCCTTAAATTCCAACTGTGATGCTTTGGCAGTCCCATGTTATTTCAGCCTTAATCTCTTCATTAGGAAACTGGGAATTTCTTTTACCTCATAAGGATGCTCTGTGGGCTGGCTTTGCTGGGCACCCACTGCCTGCCTGCCCGCCCGCCCGCCCGCCCGCCCGCCCGCCCGCCCGCCCGCCTGCCTGCCTGCCTGCCTGTCTAATGCTGCTGACATGGGGCCTACAAAAGACAGACAAGACAAATGCTTGCTAAAGCTGGGCCATAAGGAAAAGAATCCAAGCAAACATTTCCTGAGCTCAAAATGGGGTCTCACAGAATGGGGCACTGCATGAAAAATGGGACTTCAGGAGCCTCATATTCAGGTCCACATATGTTTGCTGTCAACTGTTGCTTCCTGAGCCTATGGCACCCCCAGCAATCTGAGGTGCATGCATCCCCTCCACCTCAAACACAATGGGGTAGAGTCATGGGAAGGGCCCCACAGACCTGAAATCACAAAGACCAAGTTTGCTATTCCTCTGGCTCATCATAGATAAATGAAAGCTTCAGTGCGGGTGCAACTGCTAGGCCCTTTTCCTACAGGAAGACACCAGGAGTGTCAGTTCTGGCCTGCCTACCACTCTTAACTTCAGACTGTCTTGTTTTGATTTTCTTTTTTGGTTTTGTTTGTTGAGATAGGGTCTCACTAAGTATTTCAGATTGATCTTGAACTCACTATGGAACCTATGTTGGCCTGGAACTCATGCTGGTCCTCCTGCCTCAGCCTCTCAAGTGTTGGGATTATAGATATAATGTGTTTTGATTTTTTGACAGAAGGAAATGTGATTACTGGCTGGTGTCTAAGGCCATCTCTAAGCATTAAAGTAAAACACTATAAAGTGAATTTATAAAATCAGTTTGCATGACCCAGTCAGGGACTCTGGAAAGGACAATGTTACTTTTGCATCTCTTCTCTTTGAGCCTGGGCTCCCAGACTGGTATCATGTCAGAAGTAAGGGCAGTTACTGTTTCCTCATCTGAGCCACAGAACAAATCCCAAGTACCCTGGGAGCTGTGAACAGAGTTGACTGGGAACCTGTGTCTGTAGAACAGGCCCCACCCCTGGGAAAGCACTAACCCACCGGGTAGCACAATCCACTGGGCAGTCAGAGCAGAGAGTGACTAATGTCAAGGAATCAAATTAAAAGACAGGCAGCCAGTCTGGAGCTAGTAAAAGGAGAGAGGATAATATCCACCAAGGACTAAGTGCCGGCTCCTTCAAAGGGCCACCCTTCTGTCCTGCACTCCTTTTCCTACCCTCTCTGACTGACACTAGCCTAGCCACCAGCTCTGCTCCTCCCCAGTGCAGTGGGATGACTACCCTGTACAGCAGGAATACATGCACAGTGGCAGTGTGCATGAAGCCCAGGCAGAGTTCCAGGATAGCAGGAACCCTAAGGAAAAGGAAAGGAACAGTAAAGGCGGGCACTAACCTATTCTTAAAATTCCTCAGAGCTCACCCCAGGGAATCAGGCAGTCGTTCCTCAACAGAAGCATAGGGGAGACCAGATGGCCGATCATGATTCTACACATTTCAACCCTAAAACCTTACATTAGACTCAATCTTGTTGGAGCCTATTCTTCTAGCATTCCCTGGCCTCAACAAAACCATTTTTTGCTGACAAGACAGAATTCCCCTACATGAAGGTCACACAGTCATGTGGCAAAGGGAAAATGATGCTCTTTACTATTCCTATATAGTAGCGGCAGCTATACTAGAGCAAAAGCAGCAGAGGAGGGGCGGGTGTTCCCTCCTCAGGACAGAAGGAACCCCGGTCAAATGGTAGAGGCCAGTTTACACCCACAAGGGGATTCCCCAAACACCTGACAGCACCATGACTGACTTAGCATCCAGCCCCTGTCTCAGCTTGGTAAACAGGAAGCCGCCATTCAGACAGCTGGATGAGATCTGTGAGATCCCCCTCCATGGGATCCTGCACAACTATGAATTACTGCTTAGGTCACAGCTACACAGGATCTTCAAGTTCAGATTCTAGAGGAATTTCTGGCTTTAGAGCAACAAGGAAACAGAGGGCTCAAAAGGTTTTGTCATGGTCACATAGCAATTCATGGCTAACTGGGTTCCTGTGGTAGTATCCCCAAAGCAGCCACGAGTCCTGACACCAGGTGTACAGAGAAAAAAGAGGGCAGCTATAACAGTGCGCCTTCATGCCACCCAGGTAAGCAAAACCTCTTCCTTGGACACTAGTTTATTTTAACTCACTCCAGAGATGTTAATGTTTAGGCTCCAAAGGAAGAAGGAGCCCCACTAAGGAAGTGGAGTCCCCACTAAGGAAACTCAAAGCTAGAAAACAGCACAAGCAGTTATCTGCTGGGCTTATTCATTCCATCCTCTGACTGAACACCGACAAGGTATCTGTCTACTCCATGTCTCATGCTGGGTTGGGTCCAAGGAAACAGACCAATGCGGCATTTCTCTTTTGTCCTGCCTGGTGCAGGAAGCAGATGAGGAAGCAACTAACTATGAAGTCATGCTCAGCATGGCAACAGGGAGATGTCTGTGGTGCTGAGTCTTTAAGGTGGGAGGCAGATATGGAGAGCTTACCTATGCACACTGGGCTTAGGGGGGTCTCTGAAGCCAACATTTGGATAGAGAGTGCCTACTATGTTACAGGAACAGCATGAAAAAAGTATCATGGATGAGAAGAGAGGAAACGTGTCTACAGAGGCCTTGACCCCTGCAGTAAGGGGGAAGGCAGCAGCAGGGAGACGTGCCCCCCTTTTTTTCTGAAGTCCAGAGGACTCCTAAGGCATCCAAGGAGACAGCCTCTGGCTGAGGAGTCCTGTGTGCTCTCATCTTTGCCTCCTCATAGCTGATCCTACCAGGTTCCTTCTGTATGGTCCATGTCTGCTGACCTCCAAGCTACTGGAACGAGGTTGAGGGTCCACCAGAGAAAAGTCCCAGCTATTCCAGGATCTCGAAAGGCCCCAAAGAAGGCCTCTCACAGTATGTTCAGGTTACATGGGTGTAAGTCGGTTTTTTTCATCCTCTTTTCTTGACCTCAAACCTCACTTACTTGAAGCTCTGCCCTTGTTTTATCACACACAATCTTGCTTGGGTTTTCTACAGCTTTGTGAGCTACATGCTTACCCCTGTTAAACAACTGGCCTTTTTCAAGGCAGAATAACTCTTCAACTGGTTTTCTCTCCTCCTATTCAAGTGTCAGCCATGCCCACAGCTACAACTGTCTCCTATTCTCTAGGTAATTTACCATGTATCTCTGTCTAGCTTCTAAGCTTCAGACCCTACAACCCAAATGCATAACTCCTACCTTCACCTGTCATTCTCAAAAATACCCTAAGCACAACCATTAGACAAACACTATTTTCTCTTACCAAAACTCAAGTCTCTTGCCATGCCCCAGCTAATATCATCACCATTTAAACAGGTACACAAAATGCAAACTTCAGAATCATTATTTATGGTCTTTTCTTTCACCAGCCACAGTCTAATTCCTCAACAAGATCTACTGAACACTTATGAGAGGTATCATGCCAGACACTAAAGTGCTGTACAGGTATCTCCAGGACCCTGAATATGGGTATGGTAGTACATGTTTATAATTCCAGCACTCAGCAAGCAGGCTGTATCGGAAGGACAGTCACAAGTCTGAGGCCAGCCTATGCTACATAGTGAGCTCAATGTCAGCCTGAACTACACAGTGTAGTTTTCTCTCTCTCTCTCTCTCTCTCTCTCTCTCTCTCTCTCTCTCTCTCTCTGTGTGTGTGTGTGTGTGTGTGTGTGTGTCTCAGCTCATCCTAGGGGTGGGGCTGGCACAGCATGTGGTGCCAGGGATTGAACCTCAGTCCCTGTGCTTGCCTAAGTAGGTGCTTCAGACCACAGAACTATCTTGTGGGCCCCCCAAAAGAATCTTGAATGCAAGTGGAAGGAATGGTGAATGGTTCATATTAAACAGAACCCTGACACAGAAGCCCTGAGAAGCTGTGAAGCAGAGGGTAAGGAAGTTGCTTCTGTTGGTAGGAAGAGAACAGCATCTTGTCAAGCATTTGTTGCACCTTTGTTTTACAGACATCTGTTCATTTTATATATAAAGCTCTTAACATATTAATAATAAGCTTATATATTAAGCTCTTAAAAAGACTTGTTTCATCCATACAAACAACACCATGAAGCAGGTAGTATTCATTTCCCAAGTGAAAAAACCGAGCCTGGATGTGTTAACATACTCACAAAAGGCAGCGACTAGTGAGCTGCAGAGCCAACAGTATTGCAAAGCCAAGCTGCCTGCATCACCCTAGTTTGGCTCTGTACTGCTTCAGGATACCTGTGGGAGGTGGCCAAACATGGCCAGTACAGACAGGAAGGATGGAAGGACTCCAGTCTACACCACACACTACTGCTTTGAGGCAATCCTCACAGGTAGTACTCATATGTGTATTTCAGGCTTTCTTCTCCACTAGAATGTAAACTCCTTTGAGGGCATAAATAGTTGCCTACCATCTTCACTGCCCCATGCCTAGATGGAATTTAAGTATTTGTGGAAAGAAAAAACAGGAGTCACTGCTGCTTGATCTGTTCCTGCTCACCAGAGAAATGAGACTTTACCCTCACAGCCCAAGACACTTGAAGGCCTTTTTCTGACAATCTGTCTCTGTAGAACCCAGAGAATAGTACACGGCATGGGTTAGAAGGGGAAAGGAAAATCTGGAGTCTTCCTTCCACAATCTGAGGTACAGAAATAAGTAGAGGGAAGAGCAAAAGCCTTTCCCCTATGGAGTTCTTGAGCCACCAAACCCCCCACTGTCTCACCACCAAGCCCTGAAACCCTACTTTCTGTTTATGATCTACTATCTCTTAGGGTGAATTTGGGGCCAGTCTTAAACCTCAAAAGCATAAACTTCAATGACAAAATCATTGAATGCAAGGCCTGCTCGCTCAGAAACCCTGCCTCTGCAGGCCCCATGAGGCTCTTGTGTTTGTAGACCAATGCGACCCAACCCTCCACATTACTTGGCCGCTCTCTCTTGGGGCCAAGACAGCCCAAGCCACTCTATCTTCTATCTCCCTTTCACTTCCCAGTAGAGCAAGGCCGCAGGGGGTGATACAGTTCTCAGCTCATCCCAAGGTAATAACTCACTGCCTTACTAGGAAGCACAGATCAGATGCTTCAAAAATCACCTTCCCTACTGAGATGGCTGCTTTGAGATTTCTCTCTCTCCACTTTAATTCCTAATTCAGTCCTCTTGATATGCATCTCATCCTAGATGCCTCTAACACACATCTTTGCCTGGAGTTTCATACTTCAATTCAGGACAGTTTTTAGGCAGGATCAGGGTTGCCTGTTTAGAGAAGTCTAATACCCACGCATTCTGTCTTCGCTGAAGGGAATGCTGTTCTTTCACTCTTGAGATCCTCCACGAAGTTCCAGACAAAGCGACACATGTTGTCTTTTCTAACCTCCTTGGTGGATATGCTATGAGCTTCCAAGGAGTCCACAATCCCAGCTAGGACTAACATGCTAACACAGGCGTATTACATTCAGTTACAGAAGTGCTCTGGACAAGCAACACTGCCCCCAAACATCTGGAATATCAGGTGGGACAGGGAGACTATCAGATGGAAAGTCAGCAAAGCCTCAGAGAAAAGATCATTCACCCTTGCCTCTGTTGACACCCAGCCTGCCAGCTGAGTGAACTGAGCTACGTTTCTTTGTTGACTTGTCTCCAAGCAGGCTGAGAAACCTGTGGGACCTGCAGCCAACCAGGGCCCTCCCTCCTCTCCTCTTTCCTAGGGTTAGTCATCCTGTGACCTCAGGCCCACACTCTCTGGCCTGAGGCAGTCACTCAATCCCACGAAGCTAGAATTTCCCCACCCTCACCTACAAAGCCAAAAGCCAATGTGACCAATGTTATATTCCTACCACAGGCAAGGACAAATCAAGAATACTGTGAAATAGGGGCATGCATGAACTCAGTAATCACTTTCCTCTGGACATTTCAACTCAGCCAAATCTCCAAGTCTCCAAGAAAGCAAGAAGCCAACTTCAAAGTGAACTCTTCACCTAGGCCAACCCCTCACCCATTCCTGACAAGGTCTAAAGCTTCAGTTAGATCTTTTACCCAACAATGACATAAAGGTAGGAAACCCATGGAGCAGGAAGAGTTGTCACAGAAAGAACCAACTTCTGTCTGGGTCTGTGGACTTAGCCTATAGCATTGGGCACCACTATTTATGGATTTATGTAACATTCACCAAATTAAGGACTATTCTACATCACAGGTTCCCATGATCACCTTTTTTAGTCCTAAGTCTCCTATGCCAAGGCTGGGCTTAGTTAATGAGGTATCAGTCTTCTGTAGGAGAAAGCCTCACCCCGTTTACATCCTGAATCCTGCTGAAGCCAGGGCCACCAGCCAACATCAGGGCCAAGACCGGAAGGAAGCAGCAGAGCCTATACACAAAGCCTACATGTGAGCTGTAAAAGAAGCCCCTCCCTACTTCCCCCAAGATGGGCCCGATTCCGGGGAGGTGAAGTATGGAGAGAGACTTGTGCCTAGCGCGCAGACACTGCAGCTACTCAAAAGCCTGCCTCATACCACCTCAAGAGGAGCTCATCTTGCAAGGAGGGGTGTGAGAACATAAAGCTGCCAGGAACAAAAGTGGAGATTTTCCAAGCCCCATCTCTTGGGACTCCAGCCTTCCCCAAAGCAAACAACTCAACTATCTCCACTGCCTCTCCTCCAACTCCACAGTATTCATACTTCTTTCCCTGCTTTCTGGGGAACTAAGTGCTCTCCCTAGCAGCCTTCAGGTGCCTGGTTCCACTGTCCAGAGGCCCCAACACACAAAGCCAAGAAGCTTTGGGGTAACGTGATGAAAGGCAGTGAGCTGCTCTACTTCTAGTGGCAGGATGCTGTGGGCCCAGCAGCCAGGCTAGTGGCAGCTCAAGTAGGGATGTTTCTACAGCAGGAAGATTACAGTTAGGTAAGGACTTTGGTCTGTACACAAAGACATTTGTTTCAAAGATGCCAGCCATGGCAATATCAATATGCATGAGCAGCAGTCTGTTCAACTGTAACAGCAGAGCCATATTAGTGCAACCACCCCCAAGTCACAGAAAATCTTCCCAACTACTGTACTTCAGACCCCTCTCCAGCCTCATGTGCCTAGAATGTTCAGTCCCCTCAGGCCAATCTCCAGGGACACACACATTTAACATAAAAGACAAAAGAATCTTTGCTGTTGTTAGTCATGGACATATGGGGTCATCTGTCATCACAGCATGCCCTTACCTACCCTGAGTGACAAGAGTGTCCTCATGCTTGTTTCCTCCACAGCACCTGGATATCCTATAATTGTTTTAGTTGTCTAGCCACTTATGGCCTTTCTGGCCATGTCTACTCTTACTTTATGCTAACTACTGGACTCAAGTGCTTAGCATAGATAGTAAATAGCACAGAGAAGAGCCAGGAAAGCACAAGTGGTACTGTACTTATTCAAGTGAGCCACTGAGGCTTAATTTTAAAAGGAGTAGCTATGGAAAGCCAACCAGGCTAAAGATCTACTGCCCTCTGGATCAGTCAGAGGCAGGAGTAATCACAGCCAGCCTTGGTCTGAGGTGCCAAGCAGAGAGGCCTACGACACATGGTGGGACACATAAATGAAGGAGCACAGGAGCAGACGTGTTGTGGAGGCTGTCCTAAGAGGTTCTCTGGGAGATGCTTCTCAGAGCATCATCAGCACTGAGCTCCCAGTCTCCTACTTTCCTATAAAGGTAAGTACACTGTCACCATGAGCCAGGAAGAGAAAAGTCTGGAGGACAAGTTCTTCTGTCTCTCACAACAGCTACTACCTACTCCCTCTCAGCAGGTGGAGAAAAGGTCTGGTGAGGCCACACAACTTGACGAGGTGTTAGGAAAGATGACAGCAAAGATTCTCTAGAATGGGGCAATGAGTCCAGCTTGTCCACAAACAGAAGCCTGAGCTGGTCAAACACATCTGGCCAGAGGACAGAAATCAGATATCTTGGTCCCATTAACAAGAAAAATAAAACAACACCTCTGGTACAATTTATCTTGTCATTTCCTCCAAAGTAAAAAGTAAATGAAGGGGCCTGGTGGGATGGCTCAGTGGTCTAAAGTGCCTGCTTGGGAAAGCTTGGATGGCTTCAGGGACCGCGGTTCAATCCCCAGCACCACGTGCTGTGCCAGCCCTGCCCTTGGGGTGGGCTGAGCCGGCCATAAAAATGAGTGAATAAACAAACAAAGGTTCTGAAACAAGAAAAAAATAAATAAAAAAATTAAAAAAAAAAAGTAAATGAAGACTATAGCAGAAATCAGAAATCCAAGGCTCTGCCTTGAACCTGCTATGTAACTTCACCCACAGAACCTTGGTTTCCTCCTAAGAGAAGGATAATAATTCCTGCTTCCCTGATTTGTGGAGATTCTGCTCCATTACCATTCAATATACTATGCAAATACTAAAATTTGTTATGTCCCTTATCCCGTGTAGACTCAGGAAGTGAACAAACAAAACAAGTAGCTAACAGACCCCTACACAGTTGTTAGGGCAGCCACTGTGGCCATGCATGGCCATGGAAAGAACGGGAGCTCTCAGGTTAACTAGGTAAGAGCAAAATAAACAAATATTTAAGTGCCACCTATGCCAAATGCTGGACCGGGCACTTGCACATAAAATCTTACCCTTATAAAATCTCAGTAGATTAGCTTGAAATTATTCTTGTTGGCTGAAATTCAGCTTGAAAAGTTGAAGTAACTTGTCCAGGGTCACAGAAGAGCTAAGACTCACACCTAAATGCGATGGCTCTTGCCACAAATCCAGACTGTCATGCTCAACTTTTAATGCAACCATGCTGCTTAACAGGATGGGACTATCTGGCCAATAATGCCCAAGACCACTCCTATCACCACTTCTCTCACAGTCTGATTTTCCCCAGGGCAGTGCTGGCACACTGTTCCTCTCTACAGGGCACCCTAGAATGTAGGCCTGAACATTCCCTGCCCCCTTCCCCAAACAGTTCTAGGACTTTCTTTGACATCCACACTGACTTCTATAGGTCTAAGAGCTTGAGGGTAGTGTGTCTTCTAAAACCAGGCCTTTGTGGCCTCAGGCCTCATGTCTTTCCAACGTATTGATCTGTGGCCTCAGGGAAGTCACCTTCCACTGAGGGTACGTGGGGAAGGGCACAGAATGAGAAGAGATGGTATGACTTAAGGAAGATGGATACAGATAGGGGCAGCAGAGGCAGACTCAGCACCCTTGGCTGTGGCATTAGACCATTTCATGGAAGATAGGGACTTCCCTACCAGCATATTTAGATAACTTAGAAATAAGCCAATGTAGGGCCGGGGAGATAGCTCAGTAGGCAAGCGCGGGGTCCTGAGTTCAATCCCCATTAGAGAAGGGGAGAGGGAGAGAGAGAGGGAGAGAGAGAGAGAGAGAGAGAGAGAGAGAGAGAGAGAGAGAGAGAGAGAGAGAGAGAAAGAGAGAGAGAGAAAGGAAGGAAGAGAAGCAAGCAAGCCAATGTGACATCTACCACCCAAGCAGGTGCTTCTACCCACTGTCTCACCTCCCTGCCTGAGGCAGGCAGCCTCCTCACCCTATGGACAGGTACCAGCCCCTTGGCACAATAGGTATGCCCCATCTCCTTCCCACCAAGCCCTCCTGGAGACTTAATCCTACCTCCTTCCTGTCAAAGATCTACACATTAGGCAAGTATACCACCTCACACTTATTGCCAAGGACTTAATCCAGATTCTCATTTAAAAAAAAAAAAAAAACCTTTAAATAAATGACATTTTTGCTATCTCCATTTATAGATGAGGAGATCAGAGAAGTAAAATACATGCTCAAGATCACAAAGTATTAAGCTGCACAACAGTCAGATTGTAACGCTGGTAGCCTGAGCTCACAGCCCAAATAACTACTTGACGCTAGTCTCCAGCCTTGGCCCCTCTCCCTTCTGCTACTGCATCTCTGTCCCGCCTCAGTGAGGTCTGGTCAATGCTCCTCCGTAAAGCACCAAGAACTCTCTGACATCTCTCCCCAACATCAACCTCAGAGACCAGTGGTACAGTAGTGTCCCAGACAGAGGCAAGTCAGTCCCACTGCAGCCTCTGCTTACTCCTGCAGCTGATGGCATGGAGCCTAATCTGCTACCTAGGGATGGGTTGGACACCCCACACACACACACCCCAGGGTACCCTTAACCATCCCAATCTTGTCTCTATTATGCCAATGTGTTCCCTACACATGGAGTGCATATAGTGACTCTCAGTCCTTCCAACTTGGGATAGGCAAACTCCTCATTTATTTAAGAGACAATTTAAGAACCAGGGAGGTAGCTCAGGGGTACAACTGCCTGCCTGGCAAGTGCAAGGTCCTGAGTGCGATCCCCGGTTCCATTAAAAAAAAAAAAAAAAAAGAATCAATTCAAAGGCCATGTGTCCTGTTATACTCAGAGTTCTTGGTACAGACCTAATGATACATAATACACAAGATCATAATCACATGCTTCTACACCTGTCTCATGCAAGAGTTCCTCAAAGGTACTAACCATGTCGTAGTCACCCTGTGACCCGTCAATGCCTAGCACTGGAAGATTAAAAGATATACAAAAAAAAAAAAAAAAAAAAAAAAAAAAAAAAAAAAAAAAAAAAAAAAAAAAAAAAAAAAAAAAAAAAAAAAAAAAAAAAAAAAAAAAAAAAAAAAGATGAGCAAATGCCTCTTGTTTCAAGGGGCCACCTAAGCAAATTTAGTGGCCAAGATCGCTAAACCCCAACATCGCTAAACTCCAACTCAAGTCTGTGCATCCGTGTAAACACAGTCTTAGGATAAGCTGGAAATGGGAATCACAGCACCAGGCATGCTCAGCTTCTTTGATCAGTTGTGAAATAGGCCCTTTTTCCTAGCTTCACAGGAAACAGAATCCCAGCTGGAAACTGACACACCAAGGCAAGCCTGGGGTGGTTAGGAAACACTAAAGGCCTGACTTCCCTGGAAAAATGACAGTCAGACAGGAAATACACAGGCAGGGATGGCTAGCTCTGGAGATCTGGATATGTGCTCGTGCCTAGGGCAAGTAACTAGGCAGCACAAAGGAACCCTTCATGACACCCACCTGGTGCACCCTCAGTGTGGTGGGCCTAGCCCTCACTGCAAGCCTTTTGGTGAGTTCTTCTCACTGTTGGATACCCACAGCTACAAAGGTCGCATCCCACTTTGAGCTCACTTGCTCCAAGGACGTTAGCTATTCCCTCCCGCCCCTGCCCCTTCATCAAAGGTACCACTCAGAACTGCTGTGTGTTTTAACTTTCCATAGAGGCAGGGACCATTTCTATTCACTCCAAGAGCCTGGTATCTAGTAATATTTATTTACTGATCAGTCAGAGATAGAAGTCAGGGGCTCTCCACATCCCCAAGGATGTGCCTGTCTAGAGTGCCTCATGGGAGTCACCACCTGTATTCACAATGAACCTCAACAAAACCAACCACTACAGTCTGAACCATCTCAGCAAAGAGAGCACAAGATTTAAAAAATATGGAACCAGAGTCTGGAGACGCTGAGGCCATCCTGGGATACAGAGACTGAAGCAGTCTTTACCCATAAAATGGGGTCTAAGCACAAAAGTTTTTGCTCACACAGGAAAAGGCAGATCCCTGGGAATGGGAGGCCCAACGGAGCACAACCCAAGAGAGCACAGCCGAGGCTCAGGCACATGCTGGTATTAATCACGCCCTGTATTTCCATTTCCTCATTTATAAACTAGCGATATTCCTGGTCATCCTGTAGAGTCCTTGTGATGATTAGCCCAGAAAAAAAGGGTGAGAATTCCCTTTAGTGCTCAGTAGAAAGTCTGTAATTGTTTTTATTCACTTACAGTCTGCAACACAAAAAGCCAATGCTAACCTCATTTCTGTTATAGCACCTCACAAGAAATTGGCACCAGAACACATCCTCACCTACTTTAAAAAAAATTTTTTTTTTATCTTTATGTATTCGGTATGGGGTCTACAGGGTCTCACTATGCAGATAAGACTGAAAGTGATTCTCCTGTGTCCCACCTCCCAAGTGCTGGGATTACAGGTGCATGCCACCACACCCAATCTCAATCACTGTCTCAGTGTGCCCCAGGGGCAGGGCCCTGCACAGCACATCAAGGGTTTGAACCTCTGTTGCTGCACTCTGCCTAAGCAGGCGCTTTAGTCCACTGAGCTATCTGGCTGGCCCTCACCTGCTCTTTACGGTCAAACACCTTCCCTAGAAATCAGCAGGTACCATTTCACAAGAGGTCAAGTGAGAAAGGAGAGTTAGAGGAGAACAAGACTTAATGCCGGTGCTTTGCATTTAACCACTGTGCCTCTCCTGGTCTTGAACACCCTAAGGGTAGTACAGCCTCTATCTCTTTGGCTAGGCTTCAGGCGCTCCATGGTATGCTAGCAGGGTCAGCATGAAAAAGCCAGACACCTCAGGAAGCTGAGTAAGGGGCTAAGTGGCAAGGCAATGATCTTTAAAGTCTCAGGAGGCTGCAAGAGTCAGAACTATTGAGGGATTGAGTTGAGACTAGGCAGAAATGGGGCAAGACTTCAACAGGAGGATCCACTTGTGTGGTCTAAATTCTACAGATTCATCTACTGCCCTTTTTGTAAGGTTCCTTTGATCAGCATCCCCTTTACAGGACCCCTTTACACTTTCTACCTTCCATGCTTCTCAAATTGCAGCCCTGAATGTGCACACCCCTGGCTGATCCACCTTCAGGGGCTGGGGAAATCAGGTTCTCTGTCTTGCTGCCTCCATCCTCCAAAGACCTAAGCCAGACACAAGCCAATGCCCTTTCCATAACCTTTCCTTCTCCTCAGGCCCCTACTTGAAAAGAAGAAAGGAGTCAAGTGTACAAAACTTCAAATGCTTTCACTACAGAAACACCATTCTATTTGATGGGTGGGTAGCTGGTTAAGTTAGGACAAAACAAAACTGTTTCCTTTTTCTGAGTAAGAAGCTATATCAAACATAAACTTAAATCTCTGCCCTCCTGCATATTAATTCTCTCTCTCTCTCTCTCACTCGCTCGCTCGTCTTTTTGAGACTGGGCCTCACTATGCAGTTCAGGCTGGTGTTGAGCTCACTGTGTAGCCCAGTCTGGCCTTGAACTCACAACAATCCTGTCTCAGCCTCCTGGTTGCTGGGATTACAAGCACAGGACAAGACGTCCGGCTAACCCTCTCTCAACCGTCACCATCCCTCTCATGTTCCAGCCCGACCTCTTAAGAGCAGTCTTTTACTGTTACTAACAGCTGTTTATTAAACACCCACAATATGTCAGGTACTACAATATATCAGCTCACATTTATTAAATATTCACACATTGGGCACTGATGCTTTACATGAGTTAACTTTACTGGGCAACTATATAAATTAGTCCCTCACTGGGGCCCAGCAGGATGGCTCAGTGGTCTAAAGTGCCTGCTTAGGAAAGCTTGGGCAGCTTCAGGGACTGCGGTTCGATCCCTGGCACCACATGCTGCACCAGCCCTGCCCTCAGGGCAGGCTGAGCCAGCCATAAAAATAAATAAACAAACAAAAGTTCTGAAACGAGAAAAAAATAAAATAAAAATTCTTTAAATAAATAAAGGGGCCCGGCAGGATGGCTCCGTGGTCTAAAGTGCCTGCTTGGGAAAGCTTGGGCAGCTTCAGGGACCGTGGTTCAATGTCCAGTACCACATGCTGCGCCAGCCCTGCCCTCGGCCACTGGCCATAAAAATGAGTGAATAAACAAATAAAGGTTCTGGAACAAGAAAAAAATAAATAAAATAAAAAAATCTTTAAAAAAATAAATAAATTTGTCCCTCACTATTCCATGGTTTGACTTTGACATATAGTTTTGTGGTTTTTCAAAATATTAACCTAAATTACTTACTGTAGATTTTTTGCTATATCACTGGATTTTGCAGTTCCAGATAGTATGTGTATGTTGTTAAACTTACACAGGCTTATGAGTTTAGAAAATGGTTAAAAACATCGCAGCCGGGCATGGTGGCTCACGCCTGTAATCCCAGCACTCGGGAGGCTGAGGCAGGAGGATTGGTGTGAGTTCGAGACCAGCCTGGGCTACAAAAGTGAGCTCAGGACCAGCCTCAACTGCATAGCGAGACCCTGTCTCAAAAAGACAAAAAAAAAACCATCGGAAGTGGGTTTTAAAGTGTGGGAGAGATTTATAAGAGTGTACAAAGGGTTTATAAAGCTTTAAAATATATATAAATACTATTATAAATATAACATCACTACTTTGTTGATTTTCACTTATCACAGGGGTGTCTGGAACACAACCTCTGTGATAAGTGAAGGACTATCCTATAGTGGCTATACTATCACCATCCTTTTACGGATGAGGAAACTTAAGGCTCAGAGAAGTTAAGTGATTGGCTGAATGCACAACTGCTTGCTCTATGGACTCCGTGACCACTGCCTTCTGCCAGTTACCTGTATTGTTTAAAATGCAGCTGTTATCCTGGAAATCCCTGTCCTCCAGCAATGCTACCACTTCAGCCTACGGGTTACCACAGAAGGAAATGGGCTGGGCCTGGACACTGAAATCTAGGTGATACTCTCACTTAAGATTAATGTTTAATATTAATGTTTCTGGCACTAAAATGATTTCCCAGGAATTGACACAGCAAGCCAGTGGTGGCACTGAGGAAGCCAGCCGCCACCTCAACGTTGAAGCAGCTGTGCCAGATCTATGTCAGATCTGCAGTTTGTAGTGGAGTGTGGCTGCTTTACCACAAGACCTTCCTCTCCATCATCTACGAGCATGCACACCATACCCAAAAGGTCTGTGGGATCCTTTTGGGCTATCACTTCCTGACTGTCCGCCACCCCCTTCTGAGCTGGGTCTCCCAACCCCTCTCTGTTGGAGTCCTTGTAGGAAGCCTGGGGCTGAAAACACATCATCTCATGATAGGAGGTGCAGGACTGGAGGACAAAAGGGAATGTCCAAATAGGTTTTCACTATACAATCGGAAAGATCTAGGGTTTCTCAAAATCGCCCAACTCCCTCCTCCCACCAGAAACCTTTGCAGAAGCAGCCAACCTCAGGCCTAGGAAGGCAAGAAGGCAGGAAACCAAGAGGAGCGGTTCTGGCTCCCTGCGGTCACCGGACACAGGACACAAAGGACTAGACCCCAAACTGGCTGCAGATTCTTCCAAGGAGTACCTGTCGCCAAAGCACTGGGGCTGACCTTTCTGGGGCCAAGATCCAGCTTACAGTAATGCTTTTAGGGGCAAGGGGAGCCTGGCAAACACCAGTTCTGGCTTTGGGTGTCTGCCCACCATACAGACATCCAAAACTGAACTTAAGGACAAAAGCAGTATTTAGAGGGGGATCTGGGAGAGCAGGCAATATCTCCTCAGGATTTTCCAACTCGAATATTACCACCATCCTCTCTCCTCCGAAGAGGGACATGAGTAGGCCCAGCTGTACTCCCAAGCCAGGCCCATACCACATCTGCCCAAGTTCTATTTAGAAAACCCAAAAGTTTCTTTGCAAATAAGAGCTAAGCCTTGGGGGCCCAGACAGTTTCAGACTGATTTCCAGAGCATTCTGGTCCCAGGTTCTTGGGCTGGGTGGGGGCCACTATCTTGGCTCCCCTCCAGGCTGCTCCTTCAGGTCCTGGGGTCCGGTGCCTGCCCTTCTGGTCTCCAGCCAGCCCGGGGTTTTAGGCCTCAGGAGCCCCCGCTAGGGGCGAGGGGAGTCCTGTAAGGTGATCCAAGGACCCGGATGACCCCCCCACAACCCAGCCCACGGTGCCCACCCCTGACAAGGCAGGGGCGGGGTCAAAGAGGGGAGGGCCCGAAAGTTTGCCCAAGTATCGGGCTGCGAGCAGGGACCTTGCAACCTGGAGTGCGCGCGCAGAGGCCAGGGCGGGGAGGGGGCGCACTTACTGGCACCCTCGATCTTGTCGGAGCCGCGGCTCCACGTGATCTGGCGTGTCTCCAGCTTGACCTGAAAGGTCTTCCGCTCCGGCCGCTGAGACTTCTTAGAGTAGAACAAAGTCATGACGGTGCCCACCTCGAGGCTGCGGCAAAGGTGCAGCACCTCAGCGTCGGAGGGCGCGGCGGGCCCGCAGCCGTTAGCGCAGGGAGAAGAGGCGCCCGCCATGGCTCCGGTGCGGGGGGCTCCGGTGGCGCAGGCCAGGCGGGCCCGGGGCAGGCGACGACGGCTGGGGCGGCCGGCGAGCGGGACCCAGCGGCGGCTCCTGCGGGCGGACACGGGGCGGGGCCTGAGCGCGGGGGCGGGACGCCCTGAGGCGCCGCCCCGCCCGCGCGCCGGGAACAAAGGCACCCGCGGGGAGGACCCCCGCCCTCGGCCGCCGCGCCTGCGCCCCAAGACCCCCTGACAGGCCGCAGGCGCGGGGCAGCGAGGGCGGCGAGGGCGCGCGTCGTTCTTGGGCGGCTCGGTGGTGTCTCCGTGTCGCCACGCTCCCTCGCGCGGCGCGGGATACGGCGCGGGGCCCCAGCCGGCTCCGTCACGCACGGCAGCCCCGCCCCCCGGCTGCGGCCCGTCAATCAGCTGCACATCGGCGGGCGCCAGCCCCCAAGCCCCGCACAGGCCCCGCCGCAGCCGTCGCACCCTAGCGCCATTCGCGGCCAGCCATGAGGGGATGTGAGGGTGCGGCGGGCCTCCGGGGTCGCCCGGCCAAGGGTTACCTGTGAGGGATACCCGGCGGAGGAAGCCAGGCCGGGCCGCCTCACACCCGCGGCGGCGGCGGGGGCGGGCCCTCCGCGCGCCCTCTCCTGGGAGGGGCGGGGGCGGGGACACCCATGGATTGGCCGATGGGCTGTGATAGACAGCACGCCTATCCCGCCCTCAAACTGCGATTGCTGGCTTGGGAGGCCGCTGCTGCGACGACCAGACACATGTATCCCGTCCTTGGGACTAGCTAGTACTGTGGCCTCGGACCCCTCATTTGTAGAAGTCTCCCAGGCGTGAGAAAGGCCATCAGGACGAATAGGACCTGGGCACGTCGGATAGGAAGCCGAATGGCCTTCCTCTATCTCGTGCCAGCCTCTGTCTGCCCCACCGCACAGTTGATCCCCCGCGCTGCAGGACTTGGTCCCTACTTCTAGCAACCGCCGGCGGACGCTCTCCTAAACTTTGGTTTTCCCGGATCCTGTTTGCCTCGTCCCTCTGTGGCGTTCTTTCGCAGGCTCTGGACTCAGTGTTGGGTCAGTCACTAAGGCACTGACCTTCCCCATGGTTTCGCCCTCTGTACTGACATAATGACTCTAAGCCTGGCTTTCCCCGATGCTCAGTGCCCAGACAGATCCAGTCCTGCACCACATCCCCTCTTAACACAGCTCTCTCACCTGTCCTCCATGTCGCCTTTCACAGACTTCACTTCCCAGAAGATGGCTCTGAACTTCTGCAAGTAGCTGAGGCGCAGTGTCTCCTAAATAGCTTTGCTAGGATGATCTGCTTCCCCCCAGGTGAATATGAGGCCTCATCACTCTCCCCAGGATCGCATTTGGTCTTGCTCAGACTGCCTGCATCTGTGCTGCCCACTTTAATCTCTAAAATGTGATGCAGTTGTGATGCCCCCGCCTATCAACGTGAATTTCCACTGCATGTAAAGCCCGATACTTGACCCAGGATGTCCTTTGTGACTTGGTCCAGAGTTGTTTCTTCCTCTTCGTCTCACACCACTCACTCTCCAAAGACTGAGAGGCCTTTTTGCAGTTACTAATTCATTCTCTTTTTTCCTTTCAGAAGCCAACAGCACCACCAAAATTGAGGACACTATGACATCGTGGAGGTTAACAGACATTCAGAGTTACTGCATGCCAGAGGTGAGAGGGTCCACAGAGCTGGCAGGGAATGATCAAGGTTTTGTATGTAGGCTTTGTGAGACTAGAACCTGTATGTCAGAGCATGTCAGGAAGCCCACCCCATTGGACAGGGGCTAGTGCAAGTGTGTGCGGTTACTTTGTCTTGCTGTAGTGGTGCCTTGTGGATGTGTAAGTATTAATTTTCTTAAGTGAGCCCCTAAGGAGTTCATGATTCCATGTGATACCCAGGCACTTTATCCTAAGGGGAGGTAGGGTAGTTGAAAAAGTCTGTCACTTAGTGGCAGGCCTGAAAAGTGCATGGGGGCATTAATTAGAACCAATGCTACACGGGTGCGCATGTGGTCACACCTGACCCCCATAATAACTAGAGTGATGATTCTCTATTTACTGATGGTGAAACAGATTTACAGTTCTACAGCTTGCTTCAGGGCTACATTACTAACAAGTGGATTTTTTTGCCTTTTTTTTTAATTGTGTGTGGGGAGGCTGGTGTGGCATGTGGTGCCAAGGATCCAACCATGGTTCCCTATGACTGCCTAAACTTGCCTAAACAGGTGCTTTAGAGCCCTGAGCTATCTTGCCAGCCCCATTGCTTTGTTTTTTTTGAAGCAGGGTCTTGCTGTGTAATTTAAACCGGCCTCAGCCTCCCAAGGATGGAGATTACAGGTATGCACCACCACACCCCACACAAATGGCTATTTGAACCCACATCTGTCTGATTCCACACATTTCTATCTCCTAGGAGAGCCACTGGCTTGGATAAGTCCTGGTAGGCATGGAAGATAGCTAGCTAAACAGTACGGACGAGAGGAGGCAAGCCCACAGCTGGCTGTAGACACAGGAAACCCAGCAAAACGTGGTTGCTCACAGAGCACGGCTTGTATTGGTTTGAAGTGGTGCTGTTTCCTGTTTGTAGCCTATTATGTAAAGCCAGTTGTAATGAGGGCTATGGAGAAAAAAAGACAGAGGGCTCTGTGATGAAGTGTAGTAGGAGACCTACTTCAGGTGAAGACCTCTTCAACCCCTTAGCACCCAGCAGATGCCCAAAGGATGTGAGTAATGGCCAAGTGGATTAGTAAGGGAAGGTGTAAGGAAAGAACTTTCCAAGCAGGAATAACAGTAGGTACAAAGGTGCTCAGGCTAGAAAAAGGTTATTAAGCTTAGGGATAAAAAAGGCTGGTACTTAACCGGGGAGGGAAAGGCCAGGGAGGATGATGAGGCCCCAAAAGCTGGTGCTGAATGGGGCTCCTACCTAGAGAACCCCTCCTGAGTGCTGCAGCGCTCATTGAGCTTTCTGTGCAGCTCCAGAAGGCTTCAGGCTGTGAGGCACTTTTAAAATCTGTTTCTGGCTGGGGAGATAGCTCCCTGGCACGGCACCTGCCCCGCAAGCGCAGGCTCTCAATTTCGATTCTTGGTACTCCCCAGCCCCTCTCTCTCCCCCCGTCTGTTTCCATTTTCTGGAAACTTCCCAAAAGGCAGCCTAAACTTCTTTGTATTTACTCTTGCCTCTGGGGCCAGACCTCCCGGGGCTCTAGAGATCCCTACAAATGGGACCTTGAGCTTTCAGACTGTTTCCAGGCCTATAATCAGGAAGCAGGGCCCATTTCCTCTTGGGACTTCTGGGCACCATCCCAGGGCTCAGGTACCTCCTGCCACTGAAGGAAGTTCAGGAAAAAAAAGGGTGCACAGAGGGTGTGGCCAGCGTGGGCTTTCCCAGCTCGGCATATATGGGTGTGTAGGTGTTGCTGGCAGTTTGTGCAGCTGTGCTGTCTGTGAGGAGCAGCTCATCACCCACGTGAGGCCTCTGCCAGCGAGATCATCAGGCCTGGCCTGTGTGGGCCTACTTCTGTGAGCACTCATGTGTTAGCATGCCGCCCCAGGTGTGTGCCTGGAATCTCTGAAGAGACCCAGCCCAACGCTCCAGGTCTATGGGCTTGGCCTCCCAACTGTCTAATAACCACTTAGAACAGTGGCTGGCATGCTGTAAGCACTGTATAACTTGCTTTATGCACAGTGGCTCATTTCTTCCTCATTGCAGCTGTACAAGATAAATATTCTTATTATCTCTACTGGACAGAAAAAAATAATAAGAGGCCCACAGAGATGAAGGAACATGCCCGTGGCCACACAGCTAATAGGTGGTAGATGGCCTGGCTCCAGTCAGTGCTGTGCTGGCTCCTGTGTACATGTGCACACTTTATTGTGTACCTTTAACTCCTTTTTTTGGTTTGTTTTTGAGACAGGGTCTCACTATGCAGTTCAGGGTGACCCTGAATTCACTTTTGTAGCCCAGGCTGGTCTTGAACTCACACCGATCCTCCTGCCTCAGCCTCCCGAGTGCTGGGATTATAGGTGTGTGCCACACCTGGTGCTTTAACTCCTTTTCCAAAGCTCTCCTGCTCAATGTTCATTCTTTATTTCTTTCAAGACAGGATCTCACAATGCAGTTCAGGCTGGCCTTGTGTTCAGGCTGATCACAATAGACCTTCCTGGCTCAACTTCCTGAGTGCTGGGATTGCAGTTGTGCACCACCACACCAGTTCGAGGGCTACATGGTGGGCACCTGCATCCCAGGCTGAGACCACACGGCATGTGGGTCTGCGGATCAAACTCAGGTTCTTATGCTTGCCAGGTAGGTGCTTATGCCTCTGAGCTATCTCTCCGATTCCTACCCAATGTTTTCTGTTTTTAGTTATTTTGTTCAGTGTTGCTAAGGTTAAGTTCTTCAGGAAACAGAGTCTGACAGGTTAGTGTGTGGTGCTTATCAGGGGTCAGCATTGTGGAAAGAACAGGAAGGAAATGGTGGGCACCTGAAGGAGTGAAGCTGAGAGGCAGGACTGATGACAGTCAGCTGAGCCCTGGGGAGCTCTGTGTTGGCATTGGCCTGAAACCGGATGTGGATTGTTCTGGGTAGAGCTCAGCCTTGGCCACACAGCTCTTTGCACCTGAGGTGATCCTAGACTGGCAGCTGAAGGTTTTCTGCTGACAGGTCTCCCAACAGTAGGGTGGCAAGTCCTTCCTCACAGGGAGACCCGGGTGGCACCACAAACTCATTCTTTTCCAACCCTTAAAAAAAAAAGTTTAAAAACAACAAAAATACTATATTGTACAAACAGGGCATGAGACCATGAAAAAAGGAATATGGTACAGTTGATAGGGGTTCATGTAGTTATTGCAGTCGAGAATCAAATATAGAGCTTCCTGATAGTCAGACAAGCAGTCACAGTTTCTATTTTGATAACTGATATCTTGAGGAAGATAATTTTCCTGGGCTTAACTTTTAAGAGAAGTTTCTCACTTGGATACTTATCTGACTTAAAAAAAAAAAAAATGGAGAATGTTTTCAAGAGATTAATAGCAAATGCTATCTCATTTTTCATTTGTTCTTCATGATCTTTGCCATTTGAAAGGAGATCTCACAGTAATCATTCTGCCTCGGCCTCCTGAGTCCTTGTAATGGTTTTGAGTGACCAAAGGCATAATTTAAAAGCATAATTCAGTGGAATGCCTCCTAGGAAAAAGGCATATTTATAGACATGCAGTCTCTGATTTGGTCCATGCCTAACCCTGAGTTTATTTTCTTTAAACAGTCCTTTTAAAACTCAGTTTTTTGTGTTCCAAGTCTGAGAAGTAAGACTGCGTCCGTAGCCACTTCCGAACACCTGAATTCCACCGCAGCCTGCAATCTAGGTTCTTGACCTCTGGCCCTGCAGCCCGTCTATGGCTCTAAGTGAGTTGTTGGACCTCACGCTTCTGAGTCATGAGCTGCAGTTTTCTGCCGTGCCTGGGCTATATTTTCAGTCCCTCAAGAGGCTCTGTTTTCATATTTGAGGCAAAACCTCACCTGGCCCTGCAGCTTCCAGGGTTTCTGCTCTCCCCACAGGCCCTGCTCCTTCCCTGCTGACCACCCCATTGAGGCCACCAGCAGAGAGAGAGAGCAGAACACTATTTCTCTGAGGTCAAATATGGCACCAAAGAACAAGGGACACCAAGGCGAGGGTGACCTGCTTTTGCTTCTTCCCATCTTCCGGCAGACGTTCCCCATGGCACATCTAGAGCACGGACTAACTTCCCACTTCAGCAGTGGGCATAGAGACACCAGCAGCCCTCATTAGCTCTGTGCTGAGGGCCCTGGGTGCACTGAGACATGACATGTGGCCTTAGCTAGATCTGTTGGTGATTGTGGGGTTACAGCAAAGTGATATCTGCCAAGTGTCCTAGCAACCCCTTCCAAACAGGCTGACACTCATTTTCACAAGGAGGTCATGCCAAGGTGTTCTGTGGAGTTTTGGCAACCAAAATGTCAATACAATTTGAAATGAGTGATAAAAAATAATGCAGATATGCTAACTTGGTAGTATATATGTATTTGCATTATTTAAAAAGTTTATTTAAAATTTATGAATTCATATTGATTTTTCACATTTCCTGTTATTCTTTATGAAATGTTGATTTCTGTGTACTTTTCACAAGTTATTCTTTAGAGGGCCTTTTGGGTTAGCTCAGTGGTTTAAGCGCTTGCCCCAGCAATCCCCGAAAGGAACAGGGAAGGCAGTTCGATCCCCAGACCCACACTTAAGACAGCCTGAACCAGAGTGGGGAAAAAATCCTTCACAAGTCATTTTTTGAATTATTTAGTAATTCCTAAGTCATCACTGCTTCCAAAATAGAGAAGTTTCAAAAACATCAACTTTATTAATAACTTACATACAAAATGCATCAATTTTTATAAAATTTGATGAGCCTTTTTTTCCCCATCTGGTGGTGCTGCAGATCCCATCTCAGTTCAATCACAGAGCTACATCCTAACACTATTAAAAAAGGTGAGATAGCTAAGTGGCGAAAGTGTCTGCCTGGCAAGCCAAGATCCTGAGTTCCATCCCCAGGGGTGAAAACAAAAACAGGGTCTTGCTAACCTACCCATAGTAGCCTGGTTATAGGACTGAGCCACTGCTGCAGCTGAGTTTCATGCCCTTTACAGATGTATTCATTTTGGGGCCAGGGACATAGCTCAGTAGAATAAGTGCTTGCCTGGCAAGCACAAGGTCCTGAGTTTACTCCCCGGCACCACCCCCCAAAAACAAACAAACAAAAACCAGATGTATTCATTTTTGTGGCTGCTACCCAATTAGGATGTAAAACATTTCTATTACCCTAGGTT
Source organism: Myocastor coypus (assembly GCA_004027025.1). Classification (NCBI taxonomy): domain Eukaryota; kingdom Metazoa; phylum Chordata; class Mammalia; order Rodentia; family Myocastoridae; genus Myocastor; species Myocastor coypus. The sequence goes on from PVJA010009549.1 coordinate 55,125, forward strand.
TTTTGTTTGTTTGTTCTGTTTTGTTTTTAAAAACTTTTCTTTTACTACTAGAAATCCAACCCAGGGCCTTCACTGACCTGCATCTCCAGTCTTTTTTTTTTTTGTGTGTGGGACTGGGGTTCAAACTCACAACCTTGCATTTGCCAGGCAGGCACTTATGCCACGGAGCTATCTCCCCAGCCCCTCCAGTTGTTTTTGTATTTTGGACAGGGAGGGTCTTACTAAATTCCTCAGGTGGGAATCAAACTTGATCCTCTTGCCTCAGCATCCCAGAATTCTGGGATTACAAACCTGTCACCATACTCAGCTAACACTTCAGGTTTTTTGGTGCTTCTTCATATTTTTCCCAACTTTGGTCCAGCAATCATCAATTTACTTTCTGTTACTATAGGTGAGTTTTGCCTGGTCTAAAATTTCATATAAATGGAATCATAGCCTATGTATATGTTCAGCTTCATAGTTTTGAGATTCATCCACCATGTTGCAAAAATGCTATGTTATCAGCAGAAATTACAATGTAAGCATAATTGTCTTTGTAACATTAACAAGTTTTCCCCCATTTCTTTTGTAGATATATATATATATATATATATATATATATATATATATATATAAAACCAGCTTCATAAGAATCACTGTATCATTAAAGACATTTTATAGACAATCTCAAATGTATATAAATGTAGACAGAATAGTAAGTATAAGTGATCTTGTCATCCAGCCTCAGCAGTAAAGCTTTTTTTTTTTTTTTTTTGTGGTGCTGGGGAATCAGACCAAGGGCTCATGTGTAGCAGGCAAGCGCTTTGACACAGAGCAACATGTCCAGCCCCAGGCTCTGTAATTAGGAACTCATGGCCACTCTCGTTTCATGACAAACTTGACTCACTAAGCCCTGTATTGACACAAATTTCAACTGTCATATCGGTAATTCAGTGTTTTCCCAAAAGTCTCTTAAAAATATATGAAGTACAGCCTTTAAAAGAATTTTAACAGGTTGTTCAGTTAACTTTCTAAGATGCTTGTTTGGGGCCAGGAGATAGCTCAGTGGCACAAGTGCCTGCTTGGCAAGTGAAAGGTCCTGAGTTCAACCCCTGGTTCGGGGTGGGGGGAATGCTTGTTTTACACTGAGTGCTCAAGATTGTGGAAATAATCACCGTTGCAAATTTCCTTGTGTCCTTGTTCAGATTCTGTCAGTGGACTACTTACATTCAAACTAACCTAACTGAGGTCATCTCAGGATAATGTGTTTTCTCCAAAAAGCACTTTGGTTCATAACAAGTTGAGTGTGTCCTTGTGTGAAGGAATTTGCAAGGCTGAAATACAAAAAAAAAATCTTTTCAGAATAAAATTTTAAGAATTATCTTTCTAGTAGGGGAAATGCTGATCGTGTATATAGAAGTAGGAAGTGATTTGAGAGTTGGTGATTTCCTGGGTATGGGATGAGAGACAGGAGACAAGGATGGGGCAGCAGACACAGGGACACAGTGCCCTTCACTCTGCCCCAACACGCTGAGTGCCAGAGCCGTGAGTTCCGTTGTGGAAGTGTTAAGATTCTGGTCCCTGTGGACAAACGCTGCAGAGCTGTAGTCAGCAGGGTGTCCAGAGCTCAGGAGCGCCTGGGCAGAGATAGGGACAGGATCTGCACCTACAGGAGGGACTGGAATTGGCCAGGACAAGTGAGACCACAGAAACTAAGAGCTTAGTATTAAGAGGTAACTCAGCCAACAGCCGTAATGATATGGAGACCTCGTGATGTGACAGAGTTGCTTTTGGAAGGGAATGGTCGCAGCATCTATTATTCCTTTGGCATAGTAAAGACAAACTTAAAAGACTAGGTTGTGTGCAGGAATGATGATTAACTATCAGTCAGCCTGTGAGGGACCTTCCTGGGGTGTCCTTGGCAGCCTGGATGTGAGGGAGGTAGTACTCAGGCACAGAATAAAGCCATCGTTTGTTTGGAGCTGCCAAGTATTTTTAACCTGTGTGTGCTGGCAGGGTGTAGGCCTAAAACTGACTTGTGACAGTTGCACGTCAATAGTTCTGGATTATTTGTAAAATCCACTTCAATTGGAGTAAAGGGACTGGTCAGTAGCACCTAGTGCCAACAGTGGCCTCAGCTAGATGTAGCATGAAGAGCCCACATATTGGCTTGGTCATTTACAGCCCTCTACGACTGTAGTCGGAACACAGGAAGAATGGGGATGAGACGGGAGACAAGGATAGGGCAGAAGCAACAGAAGCAGTTGTGGTAGGTGGGGGAACGGCTGGGTGATGACTCACGGTGGGTGAGATGCTGAGGAAGAGGGGTGGCAGCCGCAAGGGCTGGGGATCCTGGCCTTTTGTTTTTCAGGGTCCTGGGGTTGAACTCAGCCTCCTCACATTGACCTGTATCCCCAGCCCTTTTCACTTTTTGGTTCTCTTGTACTAGCCTCCCAGAGCTGGGACTGCAGGCATGCACCGCCATCCCAGCTCCTTCTCTAACCCCTACTTTTTAAGGTGGCAGAGGCCCAAAGTGGAATGAGTAAAACCTGCTGCCCAGATGTGAAGTATTGGGGAGCAAATGGAGCCAAGGCAGCACTCAATGGCTGGGACCTGAAAACTGCCCCCGCCCCCTTCTCCAGCAGCATGGAAAGGCTTGGCCCGTTTTCTCAAGACCTGCTTCTTGTCTGGCCTCCGACCTCTGGGTGATTAAGCAGTGGGCAGGCAGTCTTCCACCCCACTCTCCTTTTAGCCGGTAGGTCTAGCCTCTCCTCTCTTCCCATAGCCAGGTCAGTGTCTCATTCTCTGGCGGCACTCTCACATCACAGCTGTCTTGACCACCAGCTGGTTGCCAAGTCTGTCTTCAGAAGACTTGCAGGAGGTCCTTGGCAGGTGCTACTTCCTTCTCAAGGGTCTTCTGCCTATAAAGTCTTGTAACTCCACTTTCTAGTCATTGACAATGCTTCGTCCTAGTTGTGTCTCAAAGTCCTGCTTGAATCCCAAAGCTAAGGTAATTTGTTTTTGAGATATGGTCTTTGATTCATGGCCATCCTCTTGCCTCAGCCTCTCAAGCGCTGGGAATTATAGGCACGCACCACGATGGTTGGATGGATGTCACACAGCCATTAGCCACATTCTTGTCAGTTTGGTATCTGATGAGCCTCTTTGTTGCTGTTTAACAATCCATTTCCAGCCACCTCAGCACCACACAAATGAAATACATGGGTACAATCTCTTGTTCCGAAGAAACTGTGGCTCTGTTAACTTCCTTTTTTTCTGTGTTGAATGCTGCCTCCCTCTCAGGGACCAATGAATACAGGTTGCCAAGAATGCCCCCAGTGTTCTGTGGTAGGTTCAGCACCAGTCCTGCCTCCAGCCTCAGAAAAAAAAAGAAAAAAAAAAGGACTATTTCACCTGAAATGTATCTGCAAGCTAATGGGGGTTAACTCAGAGCTCTTTCCCTGATGACTTAATTCTGACCATTCAGGCCATCCTGCTCACTTTGACCTGGAGACCTCAACTTTCATGGACTTTACAGACCATCTAGGATGAAAGGAAATTATTTTTTGTGGAGAAATAGTTATAGGTCACACCCTCTTTCATATAGCCAGTCAATGCAAGGAGAAGTCTTCATAGCACCTGGGAAAGGCTACTGGGATCTGGTGCTCCAATAGGCTCAGTTCCCTTAATTCTTTCTATCCTGACTATAGGCCCTAGTCACATAAGCAAACCCCAAAAAACTACCTTCTGTTCTGAGCCAACACATGGCAAGGGATCCAAAAATCTGCCTCCCAAAATATACTTGGTTCTCTGCTCAATAAACATTACCTGTACTAGGTTTCAGAGACAGTTCTTCTATCACACCTGTTCTTGTAAATTTCAAATCCCCCCTTCCTTTTCTGGGCCTGTCCTTATCTAAAGGATGTAAATTTAGATCTGCTTTTCATCCCACACCCACCACACTAGGAGAGATGCACCTCCTAAATCTGGCTCAGTCTTACTGCTTCTAAGGAGGGACCCACCCTTCCTGATACAGGTGGTCAGACCACATCACACAGTAAAAGTCCCATGTTATTGGTAACAAATACTCAGACACAAAAGTTTCCAGTAAGTTGTAGGAATTTATTTTAAATAACCTACAGTTGATTAAAAGGGAATTCATGATAAAAATAGAAGATACTTGAGGAAAGATGTGGGAAATGGACTCTGCACACACTAAACTAACAATGCCTCTAAAACTAATGATTATAGCAAAAAATGTTTTCACATTAAAATTCTGCTTTTTTATGTTTTTCCCATTTTTTACACAATTACAAAAGAAAAAATAAAAGCCCTAAAATCTTGATTTTTTTTTTTTTTTTTTTCCTCTGTCGGGCCAAATACTCATTTTCCTCTAAATTTATTGACCTGTGGAACTTTTCATACAATATAATCTTTCAAGTGAAAGACTGAGGTTTGAAAAGAAAAAGATGAGTATCTTAAAGGGTACAGAGAATGCTCTGAACAAAGAATGATGGGAAAATGGTTTCAGTCATTATTTCATTATCTTTAGACTCACTCACCCTTTATCCCTCCCCAACCCCACTTTACATGATCTTTAAGATCAAGAAAAAGGTTTAAATATTTTAAAATAATTAAAAAGAAATAAAAATTCACATTTAAAAAGGAACACTCAAGTCAGGAAATATTTTCCCATCATGCTTTTCTGTGAACAGGTGTCTGAACCAAAACACTGCCAATGTCACAACTGTTTCAAGTCTAATGAAAACTGACTCCCATGACAATAGAGTGATGACTCTAACAGGTGCGCTGGGTTTTTGTTCTACTTAGTTTTAAATTCCTGAAATGGGAGGGAGGGAGTTGAGGAATTTATTTTTTATTTCTATTAAAATATAGAAGTTATTGCAAAACCCTAACTGTAAAAACGCACCAATATAATCGGACTTCGCATACAGTAGCTAAGAGAATCCAAACACTTCAGTGAAACAGTGAATTTGCCTAGCAAAATGCTGACAAATCTCCATCCACTTGCCCCATTGCAAATAAAAAAAATTCAAAACAAATCATACAGCTAGAATTTTGATATCTGAAATATTTTTAAATAAGTTGTCCATAGGACAACTGGCTCAGCTCTCCCTTATAATATCTCCAGGTTTATCTTTTCGCAAAGATGTTGGTTAAGACTTGCTGCCTCTCTCCCTCTGGCATGAGGGTAAGTGAGGCTCACAGTTTATCCATCTTCCC
>PVJA010009550.1:0-60251 GCA_004027025.1 Myocastor coypus
TATTAATCTAAACTGATCCGATGATGAAAATATGTAATATAACCATTGTTAAATTTAAACAATAAAAGAATTGAAAAAAAAAAAAGAAAGAAAGAAAGAAGGAGTGTGTGGTTGCAGGAGACATGAAATAATTAACAGAACCAAATCCAACCAAAACATGAAAAGCAATAGAAAAAATAAAGCTGCTATGTCAGTAGAAAACTTTTAAGGTCATATTGATTCCATATCACAGTGAATGTAGTCCTGAATGTGTTAATGGTAAGCTAGTCAGAGAAAAAAGGGGCAGTAAGGAGGTACATGACTCAGAGTGTGGGTAAACTGAGAATCAGAAGACTGATAGAACATGAAAGATAATGGAAAAAATACGTAGGTGGTAGACAGATGACAGCAACCAACTGCGTGCATATTTGGTTTAAAAGACCTTTGCTTTGTTTCAGTGTTCTTTACCTCATGTTTTGCTTAGGAGACAGCGGTGCAGAGTTCTGCAACTCAGAAGGTACGAGTGGGCCCAGGAACCTCTATTCTTATCCCCTTGAGATAAGGGGAAGAGGGAATTACTGAGCAATCCCTAAGAAACATTTCCCCCTAAAAGGAGGAAGTAGGATCAAATCCCCAGGAGAAAACTATGGTTCAGGCAAGATACTGATCTCTGGTTGAGAATGAGCAGAAAGTCTTACTCTCAAGATCCAAGTCTTTTTCTGAACCAAGAGGTCAGGAGTTTTAGAATTCCACAGTTTGTTCTATACTCTGGTACAAATGCAAGAAGAGGCCAAGGGTTAGTTTTTGTATCATTGATGATCTCCCTTCAAGTTCCCACATACCAAATTCATATTATAATATTTCTGCAATTCTAGATCCTTCCTTTGTTAAGATTGTGTGTTTGCCTTTTACTTGGCTGATATATTTGTTTTCAAATTCCCTCAAAGTCAATTCCAGAGTCTCAGGGAAATTGTGCTGTGATTGTAGCTGTACTGCTTACAGGTTAAAACCAAGCAAACAGCCTTGAACCCTGCTCCTGGGACTAATCTCCTAACTATATAGTTTGTTATCATTTGTCTTTTCTTCATTTAGTATTGGTCATTGAGCCAGGTGTGGTTGGCCATACCTGTAATCCCAGCGATACTGGATGTTGGGTGCTGGCATCTCCTTCTAGAAGCGGCTTCTAGTTTCTGTCTGAGCAAAGACTTGGTCAAGACAAGCCCAAAAGGAAGCAAAGTTTTATTAAAAATAGGAAGAAAAACAGGGTTTAGGGAGCAAGTTTGGGTCAAGTAAAGGTTAAAGAGGAAATACACCCTACAGCATGAGGGCAGCCACCATGCAAGAGCAAACAGTGGCAAAAACTCCATGTAGCCTGTCCTCTTTGTGTTCGTCTAGGCCACCCTATCAAAACTTGCTCAACATCTTGCAAGAAGTCTATGTGCAGGGCTTTGGGAACTGTTCCATTGGTGTGTCCTGAGATTTTGTGATTAATAGTCACACCTACTTCTCCAGCCAGCTTTGCCATGCCCTCATCTTGTCTCATTTCTCCCCGGGAAAGACATATTCCCATAATTCTTTATGTGGTGCTGAGAGAGTAGAGGTCTCGGTCTTCTATAGCTTCTTCTGGCTGGAAGGAGCTATGATGCTTCCTAGTAGGTATTATTTGCTCTCCTACTACCTTGGGGTGTTGTGACTGACTGGGTTGAGGAAAAAAAGCCTGTTTTGGCTTTGCCCTACTCTTAACCCAAACATGCATGCAAAAGACAATGAAAAAGAGTTAATGACTATTGATCTTGAAGAAAGTAATGTTATTATTACAATGGGGATATAGAGCCCCCAAAGTATTAGTAGCAGATCAGATTGCCTTCTGTGTTGAAAAAAATATGGCAAAGAGTTACAGTTTGTGTCTAGGTATCCCCCCAAAGCCTCATGCAGTCACAGGGTTTGTGATTGACTATTATGTGGTGTGGATGCTGCACCTGCACTGGGGCAGATAATGTGCATTACAATGTAAGGAGGGGACAGAGACTAGCTAGCTAGGGGAGCCGCTACTGCCCCCTTCTCTCTCTGCCATGTGCTGCTCTGCCTGGGAGCCAGCTGAGCATGGACTAAAACCTCCAGTAACTGTGAGCCAAATAAACCTTTCCTTTGCTCATTTTGCTCAGGCATTTATCCCAGCAACGAGAGATGAGTAACTGAGACAGGGAGGTTAGATAAATTATTGAGAGACCCACATAATGGATCTGATTTAAAACAGGGGCCAGTGGGATGGCTCAGTGGTCTAAGGTGCCTGCTTGGGAAGGCTTGGGTGGCTTCAGGGACCGTGGTTTGATCCCTGGCACCACATGCTGCGCCGGCCCTGCCCTTGGGGCGGGCTGAGCCAGCCATAAAAATGAGTGAATAAACAAACAAAGGTTCTGAAACAAGAAAAAAAAAATTCTTTAAAAAAATAAAATAAAATAAAATAGGAGCCTCAATACAGATGAACATTTAAGCTGTGGTGAATTAGGGTCAGTAGCGACTCTACTTATTTGTTCCCAGGCAGTACTGAAGTTGTGCTTTCTGAAGAGATGCCTCAGATCTTCCAGAGGTTCTCAGGAATAGAATCTTAAGCCTGTGAAAATTCTAGTGACCATTTCCCATGTAGAATTTTTTATAGCTTCTCAGTGTCTCTTGAGAGAGGACTAGAATGGCTCCTTAGGCTCTGAGAGTAAGACTTAAGGTCTTGAGACCTTAGTAGTAGTAGTGCTGCAGTTCTTGCCTGTCAGATTTCTGATTTGCCAAAGAGACATGTCTAAAGTCTCTCTGGGACCCCTTGCGATAATGACAGCAACCTGCTTGGAAAGACAGATTACCTCAGAGTTCTAGAATTTCTTTTCCTTTTTTTTTTTGTATTTTAGGGGAGGTTCTACAGGTTGTTCAGGGTCTCACTACTAGATTGGACTCATAGTGATCTGCCTGCTTACAGCCTCCCAAGAGTGCCACCAGACCCAGTCTCAATTGATATCTCAGCGTGCCCCTGGGGTGGGGCCGGCACAAGGATTGAACCCCTGGCCCATGTACCTGCTTGCAGGTGCTTAATCTGCTGAGCTATTTGGCCAGCCCTCAGGATTGTAGAATTTCCTGCTTGTGTTTCATAGCTGATTGCTTATTTGTCAGCAAGCTGCTTTTTTGGCAGGTTGCTCCATGGGCATGTAGCACTGGAAAGACCTATTTGGAGTCTGTATAGATATTTAACTTTTTGTCATATCAATGCCCAAGTAAGAGCTTTTAGTTGTACCTTTGGAGCAGAGACTCCTGGGGGGAAGTTAAACTGTTGTGAAGTAACAATTACATAACTTGTCTTTCAATGTTTGTCTTGGACAAAGCTGCTTACATTAGTGTACTGAACCTCCTAAGAGTCTTGCAGGGGCAGGCCACCAATGTCCTGCCTGGTTACATAGGTCTGGGTGATCACTTGTTCACAAGAGTGGCTAATGTCTGGGCCTGTAAGCATCAGAGAAGCAGGATTAAGAGTAGTACAAGTTTTTATAGTAACACCAGGAGTGTTTAAGGCATGGTACTTGGCAAACCGTTCCCCTGTTAACCACAAGTAACCTTTGGTTTCAAGAATCAGTTTGACCTGATGTGAAATCAGGGCTTTTAGTTTCTGTCCTAAAGTTAGTTTTACAGCTTCCATCACTAGCACAGCTGTAGCCACTATTGCCCTCAGGCAAGGTGGCTATCCAGTGGCCACTCTGTGTTTTATAAGAAGTATACCACTAGGCAGAGTTCTTATCTTAGCCTTTGGGTCAGGACACTCAAAGCAATTTCTCTCTTTCCTGATGTATAGTGGAAGAAGGGATATTTATTTATTTATGCAGGGTCTTACTATGCAGCTCAAGCACATAGTGATCCTCCTGTTTTCAGCTTCCCGAGTGTTAGGATTACAGGTGGGCACCACTATGCCCGGACTGAGAAGGGATTTTTAAAGTCAGATATTCCATTGTACCACACAGTAGAATCCATTTGTTGCCTACTAAATACACTGCAGAAATCTGGCGTTGTCCTAAGAGGTAAAGTCCATTTTGGTCTTTGTCAGAATTTGAAAATTACCCCCAATTTTGCTAGTAAATCTCTTCCTACTAAAGGAGTAGGACATGTTAAATAATTGGAAACTCAGGGTAAACATTTGATCTTGAAAGTGATATCAGAACAGGAGTAAAGAATCTTTAGGTAGGGTTCCCTTGACCCCAGCTATGACTGTTGGTCTAGAGGAGGGTTTCCCTAAAAGAAGTCAAAGTAGAATGAAATAATTCAAAAATTCAAATAGATTGCCCATACACACATATGTCCAGCACTACCCAGGTTTCTTCATAGGAGATAGCAATATTGATGGTTCCCTTGGGCCTCTTCAGAGCAGAAAACAAGAGTTTTGGCTGGCCTAGCCTCTGGCTGGGAGCAAGGACAGTCAACCCTCTCATGCCATCAGTCAGGCACATTGGCTGCCCTATAGTTGGAGCAGAATCCAGACAGTGGCTTAGTATAGTTGCATGCCCAGGATCCAGACTTGCACGTCATCATCCTTGGTTTTTCTTTTAGACAGTTTGGCACTAAAACAATGGCAATTATCACAACTATAATTTTAGCTTTTGTTTTTAACTTTGCTCCAGATCCTGAGTGTTGAACGTAGGAAAAGCCATGTCTAGCAGTTCGGTCACAGGTATCTAGGGCCCCATTTGTAGATGTTTTTCATTAAGCAGATTGAAGAGACTCGTATCTGCCCACCAGATGCCCGTCTTTACAGCCAGACGTATACATAGACACATTACCAAGTGGCCCTGGCAGCGAGGCAGATCACACATCTCCCTTCTGTTCTGTACCTTAGTGTCCCTCTTGCTGTCTCACCTAGAGGTATACTGCAATGTAGAAGGAAGTGTTCTTCTGCTGCCTTTCTGCTACTGTCACCATTCTTGCAACTAACTTGTCTTGCCATGAGGGACCCTGGTACTGTACATACTGCATCCTGGTGAGGAGAGCACACAGATGCATGGGTGGGGACACAGATGTGCCTTTCGTTGTGGGGTCTCACTGAAGAGCCATGTGTCTTGGGCCTTGGCACTAGTATATTCTCTACCCAGGACACATCCCTCTGATCTTCTGATGTGTCACTCATGTCTCAGCTTAAATGACCCTGCTTCCCATAGACCTGTCCTAATGTCTGTTTCAGTGTTGCTTTCCCCTAAGGCTGTGTATGCCAAGCCCAGATTGATTTTCATGTCTGTGGGCTGGCAGGGCTTTAGCACACCCACACTATAAGGCAACAGTAGCTGTAGTCATTTTGCTGTAAGGAGTGACCAGGCTGAGCTGCTGCCCAGTAACATCCTTATCATTTTTTTTTTTTTTTTCTGTATGAGAGCCAGTGGATACTCTTAAGGTTGAATTGGTTGTTACTTAAGTTGCTAATACTTTTTTAGGTTAGTATAAATGGCCATTATTTGTTTAAGCTCCTTGTGAGCAGGGATGTTTTCTTCCTTGTTCACTGCTAAATGCTGGGCATCTGCCTGGCCCTGGTGGGCTTCATGCAGTAAATTTTGAGTGCCCTTGTGAATGAAGGCATGAATGAGTGAATGAATGGTCCTATTGGGAGGGTTGCTAAACTAAGTCTAAGTAAGTATGTCCTGGAGAATAAGAGCTTGGTATTGGCTGAGTGCTGGACAAGGGTGAAGTCACCATCACAATATGCAGACCTCTGTAGGCAGGAGTGTCAGGAGGTCATGGGTGGAGCCTTGGAGTCCTAAAGTAGCCCTTCTAGTAGGGAAGTAGAGAGAGAGGAAGACAGGAATCTGAGTCTCAGGGCCATCATGTTCCAGATCTCTAGGGGAGCTGTCCTGTTACTGCTGCAGAGCCCCTGGGACTGTGCAGTGCAAAACCTGAGAGGCCCTTCTGAGGTCCTGAGGGACCTTGTGTAACATCAAAGATAAGTTGGCCACGAATCTGTCCTGGAATTATTAGATTGGGAGGAGGGTGGACCCTTGAATGTCTTTCAGCAGAGGCATGCACAAGGTTTAAAATAAACAGAAAGCCTTTGGAGGTCCTTTTGTTTTAAGATGCATGTTGGAAAGGGTAGGTCTGAAATGGCTCAGGCTTGAGATGAACTCAGGGAACATGAATTTGGCCTATCTAGCAGGTTGGGAGCTATGACATTTCTTTTGTATTACTTGGATTATTTGAGGTCCTACATTACTCCCACATCACCAAACTGGCCTCAAAATTATGACCTCCCTGCTTTATCCCCCAAGTAACTGGGATTATAGATATGTGAGGGCTTTGTATGTAGGAGACACCAAACATCTTTTGGCACAGAAATGTTCAAGGCCCTGTCAGACAGCCATGCATACCCTCCAACCCAAGATCTCATATTTTCTCCACCTTCCCTGCCAAGATGCTTTGGCTCAGGAGCTCTTGAGCTTGTGGGGAGCCACAGCGCCCACCCTGACCCTCATCACATTCGGTGGAGGAGACCAAGACATAGGGGAGCCCCCATTTGGAGGTAGGGAAGCGATTTCTCTCAAAGCTCAGCCAGCTCAGAAGTCCCTTTCTTAGGCTTCAAATCACTTCCTCTACAGATGAGAATAAGGACACTGCTCTGCCTCCCTCTTACTGTAAAGCCTGTGCAAGAAAGAAAAAAAATATGAAGGCCCTCACAGACTTTTTCAGAGTTCTGTTATTAGGTACTAACTCACCTCACTCTGGAAGAAAAGATGGGAAGAGTCTATATCAAGCCCTGTAGGAAGGATCATTATATTATTTTAATCTTTTCGGACCTGGTCTTCAGGCCTGCCATGAGGCTGAGGAGCCAGGTGTCCACAAGGTGACATGATGGGCTGTGGCTCACACAGCCTCACCTCCTCAGGCTTCTTGTCCACCTGCATCCTTGACTTCCCATGTGCCATAGTGCTGAGCACCAGGAAAGAATAGAAGCCAACCCAAAGCCCTGTGCCCATGGAGTTGGCTTTTAGCCATGAAAAAAACACATGAGTGAGCAGGGAAAGAGGGAAAGTGAAATGTGGAGAATTCTGTGCAGGGCCTGAGGATTATCTCAGGATTGCTTCTCCCAAGGTTTGCAGCCATCTGCAATGGGTGTGGCCCCAGAGGCAGGGACCTCACCTGCATAGCCACAGGTTCTAGTTGGCTTCTGGGGTAAGAAGGCTGGCTGTCTTGGGTGTGCCTGTTCCCCTGCTGTTCCTGTCTCATGGCTCCCTGGAGACCTTTTACCAAAATATCTCAGTAAATTTTAATGAGCAGAGGCTCCAGTGTGGCCTTTTTCCAGCAGCAGAGCAGCACAGGTTTCCATGAGCAGCCATGTGGACATTGGTATACCAAGCAGCTCTCTTCCTCAGCTTCTGGAATGTTCTAGAACTTTTGAGACTGGAATGAGCTAGCATGGGAGAGATTGGCCTGGGAAAAAGGGCCACTGACCACCTCCAATGATGACTTCTATTTCGGGTTGTTTTGTGTGTGTGCTGGTGGAGACAGAACCCAAGGTTCGTGCAAGGAAGACACTGCCATGGAGCTGTGTCCCAAGAGTTCTATTTTATTTTATTTATTTATTTTTAAGAATTATTTATTTATTTATTTATTTATTTTCTTGTTTCAGAACCTTTGTTTGTTTATTTGCTCATTTTTATGGCCGGCTCAGCCTGCCCTGAGGGCAGGGCTGGCGCAGCATGTGGTGCTGGGGATCGAACCACGGTCCCTGAAACCGCCCAAGCTTTCCCAAGCAGGCGCTTTAGACCACTGAGCCTTCCCGCCGGGCCCCCCAAGAGTTCTATTTTAAAGACTGCGGTAGCCCATCTCCCCAGAGGCTAGCGTATGCAGGACAGTAGGATGCATAGAATTTAAAGAAAACGGCTTCCTCAGGGAATATTCTGTCTTGCCTGTCCTGAAGGGGTGTTGTGAACAGCTCTGTGTGAGCTGTAGAAATTTCAGTCTATATTTTTACTGATCTGGGAGAGTCATTCACTTTATTATTATTTTTTTTTTTTTGGTGGGGTGGGGGGTCCTACAGGGTGTTCTGGGTCTCACTACTAGTTCAGACACACAGTGATCCACCTGCTTACAGCCTCCCAAGAGCTGGGATTACAGGCACTTGCCACCATGCCCAGTCTCACTTTATTCATTTTTAAAAGTTTGTATTTACTTTTTTGAGTTTTCTTTCCTCTATTTCTTTTGTTCATTCATTCATTTGTTCTATACCAGGAATCAGACTTACAATCTCATGCTTGCTGGGCAGGCACTATGCTACCAAGTTATATCCCTGGCCCTATCTATCTATCTATCTATCTATCTAATCTATCTATCTATTTATATTTTAGTACAGGGTCCACAGAGTCTTACTACATGATCAGACTCCTAGTGATTCTGCAGTGTTTAGCCTCCCAAAATCTGGGATTACAGGAATGCACTACCAAGCCCAGTCTCAATCACTGTTTTAGTGCACCCTGGAGGCAGGGCTGGCACACTAGGCAGGATGAACCCTGGCCACTGCAGTTGCTTTAATCCACTGAGCTATTTGGCTTGCCCCTCATTATTATTTTAAATGGTGTTTTTTTTTAAAGAGATAATTCTTTTGAAATAAGTTATTTACAGAAAATAACATAAAGATTAAGAAAACTCTTACACATAAAGAGATTCTAGCTGGGTGTGGTGGCACATGCTGTAATCCCAGCACATGGGAGGCTGAGGCAGGCAGATTGCTATGAGTTAAAGGACAGCTTGGACTATGTAGTGAGGCAAAAAGAAAGAAAGAAACTCTAGGCTCCCAGCAGCTCTGTCACAATAGAATCTTATCAGGCCACATGGTCTGTGGGACAAGAAGCTGTGATTTCAATGGTTTCCCAGAGCAGACATCCCAACCCAGTTGCTTGAGAACCTCCCTGAGATGGTATGTGCAGTGGGACCCATAATGTCACTCTAAGTACCACCTGGATGTCCAGTGGTGGTGCTGGCATTCCTAGCTGCTCTTGTACTGGAGCTGCCCTGTCCAGAGGTTCCACTGCCTTCTGGTCCCCTGGTTAAGCCATCCTCAGTGGTACCAGAGGAAGCAGGCTTTCTGGTGTGTGTGTGTGTGTGTGTGTGTGTGTGTGTGTGTGTGTGTGTATGCGCATGTGTGCATGGGCTGATCCTTTTGTTGTAGCGACTCATCCTTCTTCAGAGTGGGAGAGCCTGAGCAGGGCTCTGCAGGCAGGGAGGCTACAGGGTGGGTGAAAAGTGGATGCAGGGAAGGCAGCCCTGTGGGGGAGGAGGGAGTCCTGAAAAGGAAGGCCTCTGCCCCTGTTAGAAATTCATTATAGACCAGTAGCACTCAGGGCCTAATATGAAGAAAGCCATTTGTCATCTTGATGGAGAATCCATTTTGGATTCTCACTAGGGTTCAAGTTTTCCCTGGAGGCTACGTTTTTCCTGAGGTCTCTAGTTCTTCCACTGTAATGAGAAGCAGCCCTGCTCTGTGTGTTTCAGAGGGATGCCAGTGCCCTGCCTGCCCATCTTCCTGTCTTCCCCAGGGCACTCCCGCGTGGCCCTGGGCCTTCCCCTGCCGTGCAGTGGCTCCTGGGGCCCATAATGGTCACTGGTGCACAGTACCCACATGCTGCTGGCCCATGAAGGGGTGAAATTCACTTTTTAAAAACGTATTTTGGGGGCACATCCATTTTCCCAAAGTGAGACTTCCGTTTATGAATCCAAAACAAAACTTCTCAGTTTAGCAGTTTAGGGGTAGCAGTTCCCACTGGGTTCAGCAGCCACAGCATCTGCGGTTGTACTTCTTCTTTTCAGATCAAAAAATCTATGCAGCTCACACACCTAAGTGCTTTAAAGCTGCTATTTGAATGAATTTTTAAATGTTAGTTTAAGAAATGTCTGATGTCTTTTCTGGGAAAACGTGGGGCTGTCAATATGCAAATAAGCTGAGTGCTTCAGGATGGCTTTTGAATCACAGAGTAAGACTTGGGAAAAAAAATTGTCCTGAAGTTTTGAAACTTTGCTTAATTACAAATCTCTACTGTAAAGAAGAAAGAGTGTCATCTCCATAAACAAGATGAGACTGTGGCTGTGCCTGCCTGGAGGACAGCGTCACAGGCAAGGGAAGAAAGGCCAGGAGGGGGTTCCCAGCCTGGCTGTGCCTCAGTGTCACCTGGAGTGTTTGCTCCCCCAGCACCCTGTGCCTGTGTTGTTCCGTGAGCCCTGCTCCCTGGCAGCACACTATCACCTGCTCATCCTGAGACTTCTCGCCCACGCTGCTTCCTGGCTCCCTGAGGTTTGTGGGGCTCTTGTGGCTTGGCAGCGTCACTGTTGGGTCCTGGCCCTGAACTTGGGAGCTGAGCACAGGCAGTGGGGCCGTGGCTGAGTGCCCACTTGGTACTTGGGCCCCGCATCTGCCAAACTCCTTCCAGGCCTCCGAGCCATGGTAGGGATGGAATGGTGCAGCAGTGCCAGGGCCTGCACTCCTGGAGAACTGTCGAGATACAGGTGAGCCCTTGACACGAGTGCCTGCCACCAGCTGCCCAGGGGCCAGCATGACTCTGTGAGGGGCCTTATTGGCCTTCCCTGCTTCCACTCCTAGGCTTGCCCATGGAGCAGGTTTTCCCCAGTCCCACCCTGTGCCCTCAGAAGGGGTGTGGACAGAGACCAGGCAGTGCCAGGGAGGACCCTGAAATGGAGGCAGCATCTGCTGCACCCACAGAGGGCACCCAGCAGCGACGGCTTCTGAACTCAGGTGCCCTGCAGTGTGCCTGAAAATACAGGTTTGACTGCAAACACTAAAGAGAAGAAACCCTGTCCTACACATAGGGCCACCAAGCCTGAGTCGAGCTGGATCCTTACCACACATTCTTCAGGTCATCATTTTGGGTGGCAGTAGTAATTCTCTGATCCTCTGTGAGTGACAGCAGGTTTGGATTTTTCAGGGGTCACCCCAAGGAGGAGCAGCTATAGGTGCTGTACACATTATCACAGAGCCTGTCCCTCCCATCCCCGCGGCATGGCTGAACAAGGCTGCCAGTGGGGTAAGGTGATGCTGCAGCACAGAGCTCTTCCCCAGCCCAGGCTGCCTGTGGACGGGTGAGGATTGGAAGCCTTGCTGCGTCCCTGGGACAGCCACCATCTGGTCCAGCTATAGCCCTGTAGCTTCCCCCCCCCCCCCGCCCCAGAAGCTCAGAGCTGCAGCCCCTTGGCTGCTGGGTTACACATGGGGGAAACACAGGTCACTGGCCTATTCTTTAGTTCTCCAGTACCACATGGCCTGAAGGAGGACAGCTTCTGAGCACTGGAGAGTCCTGGACCTCCACATTAGTTTTGAGACCAACGTGGTCTGGATGATCTGATTCGCCTCACTGGACACATTTGGCAGCTTTCAGATGACTGTTTATAAGGGGTTCAAGTGTCACTGCGTGGGCCAGTTATGGTGGAGGGGATGCTGTAGGGACTTTGAAATGACCTGCTTACCCTGTCCTGTCCCAGTAGTGTAGGAGTTGGGTGCCTAGGTCTAAGCGTCTTGACAGGCCTTAGATGTGGGAAGGAGCTCTCAGAGGAGCCTGGGGGGCTGTGACCACTGCCCACCTCACCTCCTGTTAATCATTATCCAGAGGTCCTTGCTGAGCACCCTGGAGCTCAGCACTGGTGATGATGAAGGAACTTTCTGTGGCTGGTTAGTCCTTAGGGTGCTACTATTAGTCCTGAAGAAATGTAGAAACTTATTTCATCAGGCAAGGAGGTGCGTTGTAACCAGGAGAATTTGGAAAATTAGCATTGGAATCTAGTCTGTTACTGTCTATTAGGCCACCATGTTAAAAAAAAAAATCTAAAATTGCCCTCCACTCATTTTTCAGTGACTCCATAATCCATTATACTCCTGTTGAGTTAAGCTTTTCTTCTCTTAGGGCCTGAAGCTAAAAAGAGATTCCTCAGGATAGGTATGGTGGCACATGCCTGTAATCCCAGTTACTTGGAGGGATAAAGCAGGAAGGTCATAGGTTTGAGACCAGTTTGTGATGTAAGGGTAATGTAGGACCTCACTCCAAATAATATAAGGGAAATATAGCTCCCAACCTGCTAGATATCTGATATACCCAGTTTATGTTCCCCAAAATTCAAGAATGAATTCTATGGAACAACAGGTATTAAGAGTGAGAAATGTTTATGGAGGGAAAGTAAGCTTCTAAGAAAGCCATAGGGAACCTAGAAATCGGGCTGCCCATGAGCCCAGTTCTTTTTTTTTTTTTTTTTTTTCTTGATACTGGGATTCAAACTTGGGACCTACTGCTTGGCAGGCAGGCACTTCTGCTGCTGTGCTATTTCCCTGGCCCATGAGCCCAATTTTTTTTTTTTTCATCTGTCTTTGAAAACTTATTTTACAACATGTAAACTACAGCCAATAGGAAGCAAGCCACTTTTCAGAAGACCACAAGACAGCGGAACACTGGATGGAAGGCTGCAAGCAACACTGCACCTGTTGCCATGTGGCTGGAAGTCGCCGGGGCCGGGAGCATCAGGGCTGTGTACACTTTTCCTCCACACAGGGCTGCCACAACTCTCCCAGCTTCCACAGCACATGCCGGGCATCACCTCTTTCCTTAGGCATTACAAAACTAATTTCCTATTCTTAGTACTGCAAAAATAGACTTGTCTTCTCCAAAGGACAAGGCTGTCCATGCGAGTGGGTCCATGCTCACTGGCCCCTCAGACATCGGTCGCCCGGGTTACACCTTCCATCCCTCTCACATCAAGTTGCACAAGGTGTGGAGCACGAGAAGAAGGCAGGTGAAGCCCGGGACCCTGTACAGGTGTGCGGACCCAAACGCAACCAGGACGATGGCCAGAGGAATGGCGAGCTGGGAGGCCACCCTCAACAACTTACTGGATTTTACTGAAACAGTGTAAATATTTTCAAGAACTGCCATGGTTGGAATAAGGATAAATGCCAGGGATTTACATGGATCAGGAATAAGTTTAAAATAATACCTGCTAAATAATCAGGAATTTCCTTAATCAAGAACCATGCACATTTCCGATAACCCACACCTGCTGCTCTCCAATATGTGCTTCTTCCCACAATTCCCTTCAGTGCTCACCTTCTTCCCACAATTCCTTTCAGTCATGAGCCCAGTTTTTTTTTTTTCTTTCTTTTTTTGATATAGGCTCTTGCTATGCAGCTCAGATGCATAGTGATGCTCCTGTCTCATCCTCCCCTGTGCTGGGATTACAGGTGTGCACCACTACACCCAGTTACAGACAGGATGGCATGTAGTACTAGGGATTGAACCTGGGTCCTTGCATTTGCCAGGCAGGTGCTTAGACCACTGAGCTGTTTCCTTAGCCCCACAAGCCCAATTCTGGAAGAAAGCACAAAGTGGGTAAAATCATGTGGGTTTAAGTATGCTCAGCCATTAAAATTATAAGGATAGGGGTAGAGAGCTCAGCAGCATAAGCACATGCCTGGCAAGTGCAAGGTTCTGAGTTCAATCCCCATTTAAAAAAAAAATACAAGGATAATTGCTTAGTTAACACTTATTCAACTGGGAAGCAACTCGTGTAGCAATTGGGCATGGGAAGAACATGGAAGAGATGTGTCAAGGTCTTGTTCCCCCACATAGGTGATCGATACCTACTTGGAATATTGTTCATCACTGTTTATTCCTGGAGAAGTAGGTGTGACCACTCTATCTTTGTCTTGAGACCTGGCCTTCAATGAATGCACCTCCACGCACAGTTGTAATATGTTCTCATCTTTTGCACTGACTCTTCTCAGGGCCTCATCCTGTCTGATAGTCTTAACATTTCTACCTAACTTGGTTGTCTACAATATGGGCAACCTAGACCCTGTCTGAAAATAAAAATTTTTAAAAGGGATAGGGGTGTAGCTCAGCACAAGAGCTCTTCCTAGCAGATGTTCAGTTCCTAGTGCAGTGATCCCTTGACTTATGAACTCACTTTGCTTACGAGGGCCGGTTATACCTCAAGTTGGTTGAAGTCAAGACTATTTTTCCTATAAGAAATACCAATAATGTATTGCAAACTTTCCAAAGCACACTTTAACTAATCTTTTCATAATAAAAAGGGTTGTATAATGTGCATAATTTACTAGAAATACCAATAATTTTCTGATTATATCTACCAAAAAGTTATAAACTATGCTTAGTTTACTAGAAACAGTGGTTTCATACAGTACTCCCCATTTAAGTTGACATCTTTGGCTTCCCGGAAGAGAGGATGAAGTAGAAGGAGAGTCCCCTTCCATAAGAATATCAGGAATCTGGCTTTCTGCTGTCCGTTCTTTTTGGGAGTGACTGCAGCCCACTAGGGCTTGCTTCTGGCTCATGAGATCTTAACTTTTTCAGAATGAAAAATTAGTCTAAGGTGGCCTGCTTCTGCCTTTTAACAGTTTTGCAGCATGATATGACAGTGTCATCAAGGAAGTGAATGTAATGATTGCCTTTTTCTGTCTGAATGGATCTTCTCTACATATATTCACAGCTCTGTCTATTTTTTCAGGATTTCCTTGAAGAAGAACTTTGCTGCACTGACTGTTGATACTCCCCTTCCTCTTCAAAAAGCTCCTCAGGTGCCATTCTCTGTGCTCAGCCAGAAGTTGCTGAAGTTTCTCTGTAGACAGTTCCTCTACATCACCAGTCTCCCTGCAACCCTATAGACTCTGCTATAGTGATGTTGTCAACCAGTGGGTCAGCTGAAGGCTCATATTCCTCTACACAGCCTTCAAAGTCTCTCTCCTGTATAATTTTAGGCCACTCGTTCGTCTAGGCAGATCTCAGTGTCCTCTTTAGAGAGACATGGTCCAAGATTTCTCAGTTAACCCCACACAGGAAAGGATGTAGAGTTCCTCCCAGAACTCTTTAAAACTTAAATCTCTGAGACCATCTGGGAACACTTGAGGAATAGTTTCTTGGTGTATAGCTTCCTTTATTTATGTTATGTCCAGTTTAGCCCACCCTGGGGTTGGGACTGGCACAGCATGTGGTGCTGGGAATCGAACCATGGTCCCTACAGTTGCCTAAGCTTGCCTAAGCAGGCTCATTAGACCGCTGAGCTATCTTTTGGGCCCAGATGTATAGCACTTTTTTTTTTTTTCAGTATTTCAAAATATTTATTTTCTATCCATATATGTCTAATCTCTCTTTTTTTTTTTTTTTTGTGGGACCAGGGTTCGAACTCACGACCTTGCACTTGCCCAGCAGGCACTTGTGCCTCGGAGCTATCTCCCCAGCCCCAATGTCTAATCTCATTTGAACATCACGTCACAGAGAAGAGACTATAAGATGAATACACTGTTACTATGGTTAAGTAACTTAAACATATCCCTAATTTAATCTCTCTAGCAAGTCTCTCTAGCAAGTCTGTGGCTGGTGAGGCAGGGACCTAAATATCTCATCAGAGCTCTGGTGGACTCCTCCTGTGCTTCTGCGATCTCCAAGTTGACTGCGATCCCCATCCACCTACCATCTCCCTCTTTTCCGGAGATATGTTTCACCACTGTCCTTTTGTCTCCTCTTCCTCGGATGCAGATCCTGGCCAATGTCTTCCTCTACCTGTGTGCCATCATCGTGGGCATCATGTCCTACTATATGGCTGATCGAAAGCACCGCAAGGCCTTCCTGGAGGCCCGCCAGTCGCTGGAGGTGAAGATGAACCTAGAGGAGCAGAGCCAGCAGCAGGTGAGGTGCGGGGTTTGCAGGAGGGGATTTGGTACAGAACCCAGAGAGGAGCCAGAGCAGTCACCTGGGGCCCCCGGATGTGGTTTGCTCTTGGCTCTTGGCAGTCAGAGAGGGGCTGCTTATGACTGCTGGGGGATTCATTCCTAGGTTTCTTCTGTGCTTGATTTCACCTCCTTCTCCCTTTCTGTTTGTTTTTTTTCTATAATGTATACTTTTCTGTTCACAGAAACATATTGCCCAAGTGGAAGAAGGAATTGCCTGGATTCTTTTCTCAAATGAAAAAGCATTGATGGCTTTCTTTTGATTTCCTCTTCCACGCCATTCTTGCCCTGTCCCCACACCTTTGGCCATTAAACTACACATTAGCTCTGTATGCCTAGAGCAGGGGTCTCCTGCTGTCCTCCTCTTACTTCCTTCTAAGTCACTTAGGAAGGGAAAACACCCAGTCCCATGGGGCTTCCCCTGTTTACCTTTTTCCATCTGGAGAAGGGCCTGCTGTCCCCACTATCTGTTTACTGGCTCAGCTCCAGCCTAATCCAGGACAGAATAGCTCCTTTGGGTCTCTTGTGACTCAGCCTTGTAATTGGGTTTCGGTCTGAATTCCTCTGAAATGGAATTCAAAGGTCTTCCTGAGATTATACCCACCAATTTCCTGTCATCCATAGGTTTATCTCTTCTTGAAATGCTCTGATCCTTTGCTCTGGGGTCTGTGTCATTTTGTGTTCCTGAGGTCCTTTGTGCTCTGGATTTACTGAAATTGTTTTCTTAGACTCTGCTACCGAAGTGAATGGGTCTGTAGCTCTGGGTCCTGCCCTGAAGCCCTGAGGCTGGCAGGAACCCCATTGTTGGGCTTGAGTTGTTCAGCTTTTTCAGTGCTATAACCAAATAGCTGAGAGTAGCAGCTTTGAGAAGGAAAGGTTTGTTCCTCCTGATATCAGAGGCCCAGTTGCTTTAGGCCTGTGGTGAGGCAGAAGCCCCCTGACAGCAATGCATGGCCTAGTCTTGGGGCTTACTTCGCAGGGGCCAGGAAGCTGAAAGAGCAAAAAAGCCGAGGAGGAAGGACCAGGCACAAGACAGCCTTCAAAGATGCCTCCCCAGGACCTGCTTCCACCAGCTGGGCCCTCCTCTTGGTGGTGCACTGGGCAGCTCTGGTTGTGTCAGTGCATTACCCCTTATTTTCAGCCCCTTTCCAGGCCCCACAGGTGGGCCCCAACATCGCCGACTGGGGATCTCAGTGTGCAGACTGTAGCAGGCCTCATCCACCTCTCTAGATGGTGGTTTTTGATGGCACATGGGGTCCTTCAGCTCATTGGCAGCAACTTCCTCAGTCTGGAGGCTTTTTTCTCTTTCACTGAGCTCTAGAAGCTTCTGTGTGGGCTTTGGACTCCTCTGTTTCACAATGAAGAGTTTATTTATTATTTCTTTTTTTAGACAAAGTCCAGGCTGCCTTGAGTTCACTGTGTATCCAGGCTGGCCTTGAATTTGTGGTGGCCCTCCTGCTTCAGCCTTCTAAGTGACAAAGGGCCAGGATTAGTTGCTATGATATTGTCCCCTTCTTCTGAGCACTGGACCCCAGGTTGCCTGAGAATCTACTAGAGCCTGAAAGTGTTTAAAGAGCTCCCCTTTACTGGCTTCATAAAGGCTCTGGTGCACATCTGATCTCTTACACAATGATGGCATCCCGCCAGCTCTGTGCAGTTTTTTAAATGTGTGGGTCATCACTAGCTAGGCAAGAAAACTTTTTTTTAAATAAAGAAAGGGAAAAAACCCAAAACAAATAACAGGAATAAAGACAAAAACAAAGCAACACAAATAATAGTTGTACTTAACTTCAAAACAAGAATAGATAATTAACAATGGTTATATTACATATTGTTATCTGTTGCTCAGACTACCAGATACAGACATGCAAGGTTGATCATGCAATTAAAATATTAACTCTTCCTTTCCATAAACCTTGGATTTTTTTTTCTTGTTCATTTATGTATGTATGTATGTCTTTTTTTTTTTTTTTTTTTGGGACCGGGGTTCGAACTCACGACCTTGCACTTGCCCAGCAGGCACTTGTGCCTCGGAGCTATCTCCCCAGCCCCCGTATGTATGTCTTTTTGAGACAGGGTCTCACTATGCAGTTCAGGCTGGCCTTGAGCTCACTTTTGTAGCCCAGGCTAGTCTCGAACTTGCACTGGTCCTCCTGCCTCAGCCTCCCAAGTGCTGGGATTACAGGCATATGCCACCACGCCCAGCCTTTTCCTTGTCCTTTTAATTTATCTTCAAAACGGGACAGTGGTCCCTTACTTACTGTGAAGGTTACATTCCAGACATCCTTTTGATAATTGAAAGTAAGCAAAGTAGAGATGCTATATTTATTTTAGTATTTATATATATTTTAAAGCTTTATAAGCCCTTCCCACACTCTTGTTAACCTTTCCTACACTTTTAAAAACACTTCTAATGTTCTAAGCCATTTTCTAAACTCATAAACCTATACAATTTTAACAATATACATATACTGTGTGGTACTTCAAAATGCTGTGATATGGTGAAAAATAAATAATTTGGATTAATATTTTTTTGAAAATTTGTGAAACAGTAAGTCCACAAAAGTCGAACCATGAAATAGCAGCGGAAATACTACTGTATAAAAATAATAGGTAAGACCTTAGAAATAATACACACTTAAGAGGAAATAAAACAAGAACAAAAAGATAAAGGGCATTCAGGGGTAGCTGTTATATTGCACATTGCCGTCTTCAAAGTAGTTGCTTAGATTACAGAGACTCTCACGTAGCATTGGTCAAAGTAAACATTTTAAGCATTAACGGCTATCTTCAGAAAGCTAATAGAAATTAACAATACAATCATCTTGGCTATCCTGTGTATACACTTAAATGGTTTTTCACCCTTTCCCCCTGCCTTTTCTCTTTTCCCTCATCCCATTTGTTTATTCCTTATGTCTAGTGTTTTTCCCTCTTAATGTATCTATAGTGCCTTTCAAATTTTATTTATTCTTGCAGGTCCCTGGAGAACTTTTTATGATGAAATAGGTTAATTTCACTCATAAAAGGATAGGCTTTTTTTTTTTTTAATTAGTACATGTTTGTGATATATAAGGAATATTGTGTGTAGTTGGTATGTGTACAGTGGTACATAATCATTTCTATGACCTCTTTCCCTTCCCCCAACACAAAAGTTCTATCTTCCTGTTTCCTTTTCTCTGTCTTTTACTTTACTCTTTTTTCTTTGGGTTTCTCATATAAGATAACGTGTGATATTTAGGCTTTTGTGTCTGATTTATTTCATTGATTATTATGATCTGAAGGTGTCTCTGTTTTCCTGCAGATGACTTCAGTTTCTCCTTCTTCATGACAGAGTGGTGCTCTATTGTGTGTAATTGCATATTCTTTATTCATTCATTTGTTGATGGACTACTTTCAAGATATAACTGTTATGAATTGCATTGCTATAAACATGAATGTACATATATCATTGTAATGTGATAACTTTAACTCAGGAAGCTATCTAGAGGGGAATAACTGGGTCAAATGGGATTTGTAGTTTTAGTCTTTTGAAGAATCTGCATACTGATTTCTATACTGGTTGTACTAGTTTACATTCTCACCAATAGTGTAGGATTTCTTTTTCATCATCAGCTTTTATTATTACAGTATTTGATTTTTTGATGATGGCCATTCTTTCTGGAGTAAAATAGAATCTTGGTATTGTTTTAGTTTACCTTTTTGTAATGGCCAGAGATGTTGAACTCCTTTTCTCCACACACAGTGGTACCTTTCATGAACTCAATTCTGTCTATGATTCTGGTCACAAACCAAACTGGATGAGAACCAGATTAGATTTCCACATAAGGTCACCATTGAACCTAACCATGCAATTTGCTTTGGTTCTTGCCCAACTTTCATTTGCAATCAGAATCGTGGAAAGAATAATTTGCCATCCAAGGTGCCACGTGTTTACTGGCCACTTCAAAAGTAGATATTCATTTCAGTTGCTCTTTTTGTGGCTGTGTATTTTATTTGCCTGGGAATTAAGTTTTTGAGTTCTTTATATATTCTAAGTTTTAGTCTTTTTCTGAAGAGTAGGTGGCAATTTTTTTTATTTTTTTTTTTAATTTTTTTTATTTTACTGTTCTATAGGTTGTCCCTACACTGTATTGGTTGTTTTGTTTATTGTACTTTTTATGATCCCATATGTTGATTTTCGGTATTATTTCATAAGCCTTTGAGATTCTTCAGGAATTGACTATATATTCAAGAGTTCTGCCCATACATTTAAGAGTTCTACCTGTTTATCTTCTGACATATTATGTGTTTCTGTTTTAACATCTAGATCTTTGATTCATTTTGATTTTAGTTTAGTGCTTGTGAGAGATATGTCTTGATTCAGTCTTCTGCCTGGGGGTAGCCAGTTTTTCCAGCACTATTTGCTAAAGAGGCTATCTTTCCTCCAGCTATAATTTTAGTCCCTTTGTCAGAGATCAGATGGCTGAATGTGTCTAGGGTTGTTTCTGCATTCTGTGTTCTTTTGAGATACTTGGCTATCTTTGTGCCCTTACCATGCTGTTTTTATCACTGTAGCTTTGTAATACAATTTGAAATCCATAATTGTGATGCTTTCTTTTTTGCTCTTAATGCCTAGGGCTGCCTTTAAATTTTTTTCATTTATTTTTATGTATTTTTAGTACAGAGTCTACAGGGTCTCACTACACAGATCGGACTCTTAGGGATCCTCTTGTTTTTAGCCATCCAAGCTCTGGGATTCCAGGTGGGTGCCACCACACCCAGTCTCAATCACTGTCTCACTGTCAGTGGGGCCAGCACAGCATGCTGTCCCTGTATCTGCCTAAGCAGACACTTCAATCTGCTGAGCTATCTGGCTGGCCATAAGATTGCTTTTGTTGTTCTGGTTCCATAAGAATTTTAGGATCATTTTCTCCAGTTCTGTTAGTCAAGCTGTTGGTATTTTAATTGGAATTGCATTAAATCTATATATTAGTTTTGGAAGTATGGCCATTTTGACAATATTAGTTCTGCCAATACAGGAACAGGGAATGCCCTCCCATTTTCTGATGTCCTTTTCACTGTCCTTTTTTTGGAGTACTATAGTTTGTTTGTAGAGATCTCTCACTTCCTTGATTAGTGTATTTGCTAGTATTTAATTTTTCTTAATGCAATCATGAATCGTATTATTTTCTTGGTTTCTTTTTAGTGAGTTTACTATTGGTATACAGCAATACTATGCATTTTTATGTGTTGATTTGTATCTTGCTACATTACTAAAGATGATTATTAATTTTAAGAGTATTTGGTGGAATTTGTTATATCTTCTAGGTAAAGAAACATATCACTTGCAAATAATAAGTGGGCTTCTTCCATTCCTGTATGCATTCTTTTTTAACTTTTTTTTTCTTGCCTGATTATTCTGGTTAATGTTTTGAGTATTGTATTGGACAAGAGTGGTCATAGTGGACATCCTTGTCTTGATCCTGGTTTTAGGGGGAAAGCTTTCAGCATTTCCCCATTTATTTTTATGATTTGGCAAGCTCAAACCTGCCCTAGGGCTGGGGATGGTGCAGCATGTGGTGCTGGGGATTGAACCATGGTCCCTGCGGTTGCCTAAGCTTACCTAAACAGGCACGTTAGACAACTGAGCTATCTCACTGGCCCCAGCATTTCCCCATTTAATATGATGTTGGCCATTAGTTTGTCATAAGTGGCTTTACCAGATTGAGACAAGGTCTTCCTATACCTATTTTCTTTTTCCAATTTTGAGACAGGGTCTCACTGTGTAGTTCAGGCTGGTCTAGAATTCACTCTATAGTCCATCCTGGCCTTGAATGCACAGTGGTCCCTCTGCATTTGCTTCTGTAGTGCTGGGATTACAGGTGTGTGCCACCACACCTGATTCTTTGTGTACCCCTTTTCTTCAGAATTTTTATCATGAATGGATACTAGATTTGTTGAGGGCTTTTTTTTGCACCTGTTGATGTGATCATGTGATTTTAATACTTGTTTCTATTATGTGACTATCCTAATTTTCTCATTGCTGAGACAGAATACCCAACATCCACAAGTTCAAGGAAGAAAAATTTATTTCAGAACACATTTTATAGAAGTTTTATTTCATAGTCTGCTGGAGCCAAGGTAGGGTGGCGTGTCAGAGGGCATTACAGAAGAGTCCATGGAGGGTAGATAGGAGACAGCAGCAGCCACCTAGCTTCCCTCTTTATTTTATATTCCAATCAGGCTGCGAGCCACCCATACTTGGGGCAGGGGTTCCATTATCCATGCCCTTAATCCTGGGATCACACCCTTAATCCATATTCACATACCCTCATCTGGCCACCTCTGAAACTCCCACCTGTGACTGCAAGAGGCTTTAGGGAATATCTAGACAGAAGCCATAATGGTGATGTACTGCATTTATTGCTTTGCATATGTTGAGCCATCATTGCATCCCTGAGATGAAACCTGCTTGATTAGGATGTGTGGTTAGTCTTAGTTACTTTTCTTATTGTTGAGACAAAATACCCAACATTGAAAGTTAAAGGAGGAAAGGTTTATTTAGCTCATAGTTTGTAGACGCTTCAGTCCATAATTAGCAGACTCAAAGGCAGGGTGGGATGGCAGACAGGCACTGCAGAGGAGGAACAGTTGATGGTGGGCAGAAGGCAGCAAAAGCAAGCAAGGCGGAAGACAGACTGTTTCTGTCCCTTGTGTTGTATCTAGGCTGTTAAAATTAGGGCAGTGCCAAACCAATGAGTGTACTGATCTAGTAAATCCTCTTGGTAGACACATACATTGTTTCTGGTATTTGGCTGCTATAAGTTGCTATAATTGATACCCTAAATGCATACTGTGTCATGCCTGTGCACATTCAGTCTGGAAAACATAAGCCTAGAAGTAGAGCTGCTGGGTGAAAGGGCATGGGCACTTACAAACTTGCAGGTTTAATTTCCTGTGGTAAAATACATATAGTGTAGAATTTACAATTTAACCATTTTAAGTGTATAATTTGGTAACAGTTAGTATATTTGTAATGTCAGTAGAACCATCACATTTATCCATTTCTGGAATTTTTTTCATTTTACCAACCAGAAAGTCTCTCGTCCTGTGGTAGTAATTCCTCTTCCCCAGCCTCTGGGAGCTGCCACTGTATCTTTCATCTCTGGGACTTTCTTTGCTGTCCAGGCCAGCGTCCCGTGGCACGCACAGGCCACAGTGTGGTCCCCCACTGGGACATCTGAGTGGTCTGCTGATCCCTGCCCTTTCCTTGCTTATCCCTCTGTGCATTGTTAGTAGAGCTCTTAGGAGCAGGGGTGGTGCGCAAGATCTGTTGCAGTCTCTGCTTCTCTTCTTTGGCGTGCATACCCAGAAATGGGCCTGCTAGGTCATATGGCAAATCTGTTTTTAGAACCTTTTGAGGAAGCAGCTACGTGCATACTTATTGTTGATAAATACTGCCAAATTGTCTCATTTACAGGCTCAAACAATTTATATTCCTTTCAGCAATGAATGTGAGTGCACTTAGGTGCTTAACTTTTCCTTGTTTATCTAGAAAAGACTTGTTTGCTTTGGGAACTTCTGGTTCCCTGGGATGGTCTTCTGTCAGGAAGACTTCAGGATCTTTGCATGCTCACCCTGCTCTGTGCCTGTGACCAACAACAGTGTCTACACAGGAGGGAAGCCCTCTGGCAAACTTGGACCTAGGATTTCTGTCCTGCGCTGCTGCAGCATTGCTCAGGGACAGCAAGCCCTGGCTTTCCTGCTTTCTCCCAGTATGGCCTAGGTAGTTTGCCTCCCTATTTCAGTTAGCCTTCTCAAAAATTGGGACTAAAGATAGCATTGTCAGGCTGGGGAGATAGCTCAGAGGTATAAGCACTACCTGGTAAGCACAAGGACCCATGTTCGATCTCTGGAGATGCATGTCCTGCTGGCCACTTGGGAGGCTGAGACAGGAGGATCACTAGGAGTTCAAGATCAGCCTGGGGGCTGCAAAAGTGAGCGCAAGGCAAGCCCAAACTGGTAGCAAAACCTTGTCGCAAACCAAACCAAAACATAATATTGTCATGGGTTGTTTGGGAGTCACATAGAGGGCAAAGCCAGAGGTGAGAGTGAACACCAGGAGAACCTTTGGTGCTCTTTTCCCCAGACCCTGGGGAGACCATTGGCTGAAGGTGGGATGGGGCCAGAAGAGCGCTGTTGGGCTGACGTCCCTTCTCCTGGTTCCAGGCAGGACAGAGGTCACACTCTGCAGGCACTGAGCCAGCATGGGTGGTGCTGGGGGTGGGTTGGCCTGTGCTGCTTGAGCAGCCCACAGCTTGTACTAATGTGTCTTGGGAGCTTGAGTGTAGCAGCCGGTCATGGAGGCTTCATGGTCCCATGTCACATTCTCTGGCCAGAGCCCTGAAGGTGCTGGCAGGAGAGTGCACAGAGGCTGGCATGCACCTAAGGTTGTGGGGTCGGGGCCACACACTGGCTGTGCATGTGCACAGTGAACTGTCTTTAGGGTTGGAGTGGTATTAGGGTTACAGTAACTCTCCTTTCTGAAGAGCAGCCTTCTTTCAGAAGCCAGGCCCTGAGCCTGTCTGTTTCTGTCATGTCAGTTGCCCCTGTCTTTGTTTTCTGACTGGCCTTGGGGTATGAGGCAGGAGAGAGGAGCCCCACTTCTGTAGTTGTGTGGCTTCTCTGTCTCATCTGCCTCCTCTGCCATGAAGCGAGGCCAGTGATCCTGCCCAGGAGCATTTTGTTCTGTGTTCTCTGTTGCTGCCTCAGAGGTCTCTCCTTCAGGGAGGTGACCAGAATCTTCCTGGGGATGGGCAGCCAAGTGGCCATTGTCCTCTGGGAAGGAGTGAGCCCTTCTTTGTGCACAGGTCCCCTTCTGCCTCTTCAGCAGGCCAGCGTGTCTGCTCAGTGGGCAGGAGACAGACAACTCCTGGGTGATGAGAGGGTTCTGGGACCCTATGGCTGTGCCACCATGACGCATCTGCAGGCAGAGCTGGGTCTGGCCCAGTCCAAGGCCTAGCGTGGTCCTGGCTCTCTGAGTGGCCTGCCAGGTATAGCTCTGGCTGGGAAGTAGTCTGGTGACATTTACCTGCCAGGCAGAGTGGCTGAGTGGCCTCTCACAACTCTCTTCTGCTCTGTAGCTTATTGGGGTAAAACTGGAGGACCAGAGGAAAGAACTGGTGTCTGTTGGGATTCCCATATGACCACGCTCTGGGACTTGGATGGGACCTTGAGGGTTGCTAAGCACACCAGCTGCCACTTGGCAACAGTAGGCATCCAGAAAAATCTCCCCAGTGCATACCTGTAGCCAACACAAACTGCAGAATTCTGAGCCTCTGACGCACACTCAGACGTCTTAGAGGAGGAGGGGAGGGCATGGAGGGATGATGGGAGGCAGCACAGACCTACATGTGCTTCAGGCCAGAGCCTGCTAGGGGAGCCAGCCCTGTGGCTGGCCTTTCTTCAGGCAGGAAAGATGCCCTTGGTGCCCACCCTTCAGCGGGGAGGAGGCTGGGGCCTGGGACACTGGAGGGACAGCTGAGTGAGGTGTCTTGGGGCTTCAGGAAGGCCACTGGCTACCTCCATTCTTGGCACCCTGGGGATGTGGCTTGGAGAACACAGGTTGACTTTCTGCCCAGCTCCTGTAGAGATATGCAAGATCAGAACAGCTGCTGTACCCTGTCCCTCTGCTCTAATTTGGCAGCAGGACCATGGTGACCGGGTCTGTGCTGCTTGCTGTTCAGGGCCACAGTTAGCTAGGTGGGTGACCTTCACCCTGAGCTTGGGGCCCTGGTGCCCTAGCTGCTGTTTCTTAAGCTCAGCATCTGCTGCTTGTTTCCCTGAATGTCACTCCTCTCTTGCCTGCTTCACCCTTCCCCTCAAGACCGCTGGCTCTGAGGATAAGCATAGTCACTTCAACCTCAATCCGATCTTACCCAGGAGGACAGTGAAGGGAGGGGCAGTGGCTTCCTGGAGTTATTGGGCTTCCAGTGCCAAGCCCAAGTGCTGTAGTTGGCCTGGCAGTGGTGAGGGCAAGAGGTTGGCACGGTGAGAAAGAATGTGCCCTGCCTGAGATTCGCTGACTGAGGGTGATGCCCCTGTGCCATTGGAAGCTGGTGTACCAAACCCCTTGCCCCACAGACACCGCACCTAGCACGGCCTTGACCACCCTCACCCCTCTCAGCTTCTTCATGGACCCTGCCTGGCAGGCTATTGATTTAGCCTGGATGGACCGTTAGTGTGAGGAAAGCCTAAGGGGGACTCTCCATGTTGTGAGGAGAAATTAATGCTTCTGTTGCTTCCACTCCTACCTCTTGGGTTTAACAGAGTGTCACAGTGTTCCAGGGTTTAGGAAGACAGATGACATAGTTGAGCCTGCATGAAGCACCCTGCCCTAAAGCAGTGGTGGCGAACCTCTGGCATATGTTCTGCAGCAGGCTGTTGTCATCAAAAACTCCAAAAGCTGTCACTGTCTTAAAGCCATGCTGGCTCCTGGTGAGACTGGGAGGACCTGGACAGCAGAGCAGATGACCTTGTTTGTGGCTGTGTCTCTCTGAGCTCGGGGTCCCCTGGCCCTGGCAGTCACCTGTCCTTGCCATGACCTCCTGCAGCACCTTCTCCCGGAGCAGTCATGAGCCACAGTGCGTGGCGAGTGTGGCTGTTTCCTGCCCTTGCCTGGCTGTAGGAGTCAAGTTGGATTTAGTAACACTGGTAGTTTTTTGTGGACTGTCTACTTAATACCAGCCCTTTTTATGGAGTTGTGTCATGTATGTCTAGTTTACTGGCTGCCACTCCTGGTGAGGGCTCTGAGGAAGGTTCAGTTATAGGAGAATCTGTTAGGTGGCTGAAACTGACCTGTAGGTATCTCTTTCACCTATTCAGGGTTTTTAAAAACGCATAACAGTTAAAAATGTGTCTATTCTGTGTAATAGCCTGTATTTTTAACTGCCTTGGGGAGGCAAGGCGCTTAGCATGAGCTGCTCACATCCTGGCCAGGACCCTGAACATAGGACCTTCCCTGGATCCTCATGGCCCCTGTGTCCTGGTTCATTTGTGAAATGGGAATAGAGTGAGATGTTTATGTGGTCTGTGAGAGACAGTCATACTTCAGGTGTTTCAGGATCCCTCGGGATCCTGGGGACACAGTGGGGAGCAGGACAGATTTGACTGGGGTGGCAGACATGGGTGTATGCTGCTATGTGGGGGGAAAGTGTTTTGCATATTACTGGAAAATGTGCAGAAGTTAGATGGGTAGGGCCCAAGGGCAGAAAAGGTGTGAGCTGTGTGGTGGCGAGTCCTGTGGTGTGGCCAGTGTGGCTGGAGCAGACATGAGGGAGACAAAGAGGTGCAGTGAGCCAGATCCCACAGGGCTGTTGAGAGCTCCGGACCTCCCCATGTCAAGTAGAAACTGTGTGAGGGTTAGGCTGTAGTGGACCCATACCGCTGCTTGAAAAATAGACAGGCGAGTGGTGTCTGGAGACAGTTAGCTGCGGGGCAGTGGTCTGATTGGGAGACAACAGTGGCTTGGATCGGGATGAGACGGTGGAGCGGAAGGAGGCTTCTGGGTATTCTTGGAAGGCAGAGCCAGCTGGACCTGCTGGATGGAATGGGAGACAAGGAGGCTGAGGAGTCAGTGATTCTCCAAGGATGTCAGTCTGGAAACAACTAGAAGGGCAGAGTTGCCATTTACAGAGGTATTTACAGATGTGGCATGTGGCTGGTGGCTGCCCTAGTGAACAGCATGGCTTTAATACATGTGCTGCTGCACTGTTAAAGAGCTACACTGTCTAGTGTGGTAGCCAGTGGCCATATGTAGCTATTTAATTGGTGGTTTTTCTTTTTGTCTTTTTCCAGTGCTAGGGAGTGAAGTTTGGCCCTTGAGCCCACTAGACAAGCTCTCTACTGCTAAGCTATATGCTCATCATTAAATAAATTAAATAAGGTTAACTGCCAGCCCTTTGGTTTTACTAGCCACAATCCACATGCTTGATATGTAGCTGCATGTGGCCAGGGCTCTTATCAGACATTTCAGATACAGCCCAGGTCTGTAACTGAGGAAAGTTCTGGTAGTGTGTTCTAGTGCAATGTCTTGCCCTTGGGGCTGCGTCTCTGGTTGATGGCTCATTAACTCACAAACCTCTACGGAATGCCATCTTGGGGCCAGGCACGCTTCGTGAGGGCTCCAGTGCCACACACCTGGCTGTCTTTGGATCCAAAGGGCTGTCTCCTGAGACTGCAGCTACCTTGGCACCCACAAAGGTCCCTGTCTCTGGAGATTGCTTAGGATTCCAGGCCCATGGCCCACATGTTCAGCCCTGGGAGACCAGTCATCTGTCTACTGTCTTTGTGTTGATGACCAACTACTGTACTTTGATTTTTGTAACCCCATCCTTTGGATAGGGGCAGCACACATGAACCCCTTATGTGGTGGCAGCACTGGAGTTTCCGGATTATACATGCTGGTCTGCATCCCTAATGGCAGGTTCTCTGGGCTTGGACAACCCCAAGGCTGCAGGCTTTGCCTTCCTGCTCTGTGTTTTCTGCCTCAAGCGGCCTCCTCTGCTTAGATGGTCAGATCAGGCTGAGCAGGCACATGGTAGGACCCACTGACTTTTTGGCCTACAGATGGCCTGGAAACTCTCAAGAATTTGGATAAATTAAGAACAAGACTGGAGAAACCAAAGTGCCAAACACTTGTTGGTTTGCTCATAGCCTTTGACGGGTCAGTGACACGTCATGCAAGCATATGGCCACAGACGGCTGCTTACATTCCCGCCCCTCCCCCCGTCCTCCAGACATGTGCACCTATCTGGGTTCTTGCATGCACACACACCTGCACGTTGTTGATCTCCTCCTCTACTTTAGTCTCCAACCCTGTCTCACGAGATGTGGTAGATACCCAGCTTCTCACCAGCCAAGTTCATTTATCCAAATCCCTTCTGGCTGCCTTGCTGTAATTAACTCATGAATGCCTCATCAGAGTGTCAGCTGTAACAACTCAGGGCTCCTGGGAGCAGTGCTGGCCTGCTTCCTCCGTCTCAGTCCTGAACTAGCAAAATGCTTAGCCTGGCCTGAGTCAGTGCTATGGCGAGGGGCTTGGCTGACTCCTCCCAGCTGGCAGAGGCTGAGCTGACAGATGGCCCTGGCAGGGGCATCTGAGCAGCTCTGCAAACCTGTTACCGGTGAAGAGACCCTGTCTGGGAGCTCAGGGGTCAACTGTCTTGCCTCAGCCCACTGTGGCCTCTTCTCCTGGATACCAGGTGCCACTGCCAACTCTCCAGCCCACCCAGAGGCTTCCCACTGCCAAGAGTGCTTCCAGATCTGAGCTGTTTTGTTCTATCCAGAAAGCTTCCTAGTGACTGTCAGGACTTCTTGCTCCAGATTTTGGTTCTTTTCCCACAGATGGTCATGACCTTGACTTTTGTCACTATGTTAGTTTTAGGGTAAGTGTCAAGGCTTGCGGAGCTGGTGAGAAAGAAGCAGGCAAGTGGTTGCCTCCCTCCCTTTGTGCAGGCCCATGTCAGCACCCAGGCCTTGGCTCCCAAACTGTGTTGGGTGTGCCTCCTCTGGGCCAGCCTTCCATCTGGGTGTGAGTTCCTTATGCGGCCTTCTCAGCTGCTGTCATGAATCGCAGGCTAGCACACTCTGAACTGTGTGACTTCAAGCCGCCGTCCCTGTCTCCAAGCCAGTCTGCTTCCCTACAGCCTTCCCTCATTAGCCTGCTCTCCTGGGGTCTGCAAGTGAATCTCCTGTCTTTCCTGCATGCCTGGACTTGGTGCTGGGATGCCCATCCCACAGAGCCCTTTTGGTCCCTCAGACCCAAGCTCTGCAGTCCCTGATGAAGGCCTGGGTTCTGTTGTCTTCCTCATGGAGTAGAGGGCACCTGGGCCGAGGATTGAGCTGGTGGACAGGCCCAGGGTCCTTATTTTCTGCCCGCATTGCCAGGACTAAGGAACCTTTCTAGTTTATGACTTTATGCTGCAAATTCATTTTAATTCTTTTTTTGTATTTTAGGGAAGGGTCTATAGCATATTCAGGGTCTCACTACTAGACTGAACTCGCAGTGATTCCCCTGTTTGAAGCCTCACAAGAGCTGAGATTATAGGCACATGCCACCACGCCCAGTCTCAATTGCCAGCTCAGCTTGCCCTGGAGGCAGAGCTGGCATGACAGTCCCCGGGGATTAAACCCCCCAGCCCCTGTACCTGCTTGCAGGCACTTTAATCCACTGAGTTATTTGGCCGGCCCAAGTACACCTGGCACCTGCTACCCTGCACCTGGCACTTGCTAGCCAGTGTGGTGTTGCAGCTGTCTTCTTCATGGCCAGCCCAGTGACTATGGGACTTAATCGCATTTTGATCATTTGTTCTCCTGGGCCTCTTCTAGGGGTGTCCTGGGCTATTGGAAAGTGAGTGACAGAAGATCTTTCCTTTGTGGCTGTGGACACCTTTGGCCATTGCCTTCTTGGCTTCAAAGGCTTTGCTTTGGCTTTGGGAGGGGCAGGAACTTTTTTTGCTTTTGGTGCCATCCTGGTGAAAGGAGCCTTCATGATCTCTTGTCTTCATTTGTATTTGTTTTAATTGAGTATAATGGACAAATACAGTCATTTTAAAGGTGTACAACGTGGCATTTTGAGAGACATGTACATTATGAAATGCTATAATCAAGCTAATTAACATATCCATCACCTCACATACTTGTAGTGAGTGATTCTTAACATTCTACAATAGCACAAATCAAAAATATTCTTAAAGAGGAAAATACACTTAGTATCTCATTCCTTAAGAAAGATTAAAACATTCACTGAACATTTTAAACTTTTTTGAGGAGGAGTCTTTTTGAGATAGGATCTTGCTGTGCAGTTCAGATTGGCCTTGAGCTCAGTTTATAGCCCAGGCTGGTTTCAAACTCACAATGATCTTCCTTCCTCAGCCTCCTGAGTGCTGGTATTACAGGCATGAGCCACCATACCTGGCTTCTAGACAATTTCTTAGGAGTTCTATATATTAATGCATTTTGACAATAATGAATTGGCAATGTCATATGTACTGTTTTGTCACCCACTGTTTTATTTAAGAGTGTAGTGGGCACCTTTTTGCCTCAATAAATTCATACCAATATCATGATCACTTTGTGATAAAATTTGTAACTCTTTTTGTACTGTTATCCTCACACCCCTTCTCCTTTATTTACTTCCTCTTATATAGTCTTCCTTCTACTTCACAGACTTTTTTAAGATTAAGCATATTAGGGCTGGTCAGATAGTTCAGCAGATTAAATGGCCTTCTTATGCAGATGCAGGAGACTCAGGGACCAGGATTCAATCCCCAACATGCTGTGCCAGCCCCGCCCCCCAGGGAACACTGAGACAGAGATTGAGACTGGGCGTGGTGGTGCATGTGCATGCCTGTAATCCCATTGCTTGGGAGGCTGAAAACAGGAGAATCACTATGACTTCAATCTGTATATTGAGGCCTACAGACCCTGTGCTAAAACATACACACACACACACACACACACACACACGATTCAGCTTATTAGAGAAAAATATGCAACACTTGTCAGAGTCTGGTTTACTGTTCTTATGATGATCACCATTTCCATTTTTCTGCACATGACTTCCTTCTTTTCTGTAGCTCAGAGAACTCCTGGTGAATGCCTACCATGTTCTCATCCCTTCACCCGTCGTAGGCAGGCACCCAGGCTGGTCCCACAATTTTGCTATTGTGACATGTGCTGCTATAGACATGGCTATATAGCAGTCCTTGTTGCATGCTGGCCTGACTTTGAGGCTATGCCCAGGAGTAGTACAGGTGGGGCATATGGTACCTCTGTTGTTAGTTTTGTGAGGAACCTCTAAGCAGACTTCTACTGGGTCTGCACTAATCTGCACTCCTGCCAGCAGGGCAGAAGGCTCCTCCCCATCCCCATCCTTGCCAGAGTTGTGTGCATTCTATGTTAGCCATTCTGCCTGGGATGAGAGGGGATTCCAGTGTAGTTTTAATTTGCATTTCCCTGGTGGCTATACATGTTAAATATTTTTTCATGTATTTATTGGCCATTTATACATTTTGTGTGTTCAATTGAGCTATTTGATTTGATAATAGAGTTTTAAGTTCTTTATATATTCTGCATGTTAATCCTCTGTCAGAAGAGTAACCAGCAAAGACGTTTTCCTGTTAGCCCTATTTGAGTCCTGCTCAGGAAGTCCTTGTGCCTGAGGCTTCAGGTGTTCTTGTATTTTCTTCTAACAGTTTCAATAACATAATTTTTTTTTTTTTTGTATTTGATACAGGGTCTTACTATGGAGCTTGGACTCATAGTTATCCTCCTGTTTTAGCCTCCCCAGCATTGGGATTACAGGCTCAGAGCAGCACGTGGTACCAGGGATTGAACCTTGGTCCCTGCTCTTACCCAAATAGGCTTTTAGTCTACTGAGCAATCTTGCTGGACCTATCATCCTCATTTTTAAGGCTGCATAATCTTCCACCCAGAGGAGGTGTCACCAATTGATTAGCCATTGACTATGATTTGGCCTACTTCATTTTTCCCACAAGTATTGTCATGCTGTATTGCAGATCTTTTGGGATATGTGTCTTTTTATTTTTCTTGGATTATTTCCTTTGGATAAATTCCCAGAAGAATCATTAGTGGGTCAAAGGCTTGGAACATTCTTATGATTCCTGGAACATATAATAGCATATAGGTGTTATTTTTAGAAAAGCAAGCTCTGCCTGTTTTGGGTCACCCATACCACATCTGTCTATTCTAGGTCCCTGTGTAATTCTAGGGTGCCCTGGGTGATCCTGTGGCCTACTGTACAGTTTACCAGAAAGTGCACCTGGACTCCAGCTTCCTTCCTTTACCAGGAAATCAAGGGGTAGGGTTTGGGGTCTTTAGCATGTATTCTGAGAATGGCAGTCAGGGCTCCTCTGTGTGTGCATGAATATTTTCATAGAAGAGCCATAGCTGGCACCACACACCGTTATGAGAGTCCAGGGACTAGGAAGGTAATGGGAATCTCTGAAATAAAATAATGTCACAGCAGTAATGTGGGTATAAATAAGGAAGGAAGAACTTTGTGGAAAATGGCCTATGAGGTGTGGGCAGGTAGAGGTATTCCAGAGAGACCGACACCAGAAGCAGAGACAGTGTGAGCAGTCCCACTGTACACGGAAGGGGCTGCCAAAGAATGCACCAAGACATGGGACCAAAAGGCAGGTGCTGCTACCCTGAGGAAGTTGAGGAGACCCGGAGGACTGAAGCAGGTGGGGAGTCAGGAGCTGAGCAAAGAAGGTCTGGTGCCAAGAGAAAGGTAGACTGAGGAGCAAAGAAGCCAGGCATAGGACAGGGATGACTGTTGGAGACTCAGTGGTGGGGCTGGGACCTGCCTGGCTTCTATACCCCTTACCTACAGAAGATCCTGGGGATTGGCTGCTCTGTGGCCATTTCTCTCTGACTGCTCTCATCCTGCCCCACAGCTACAGCCACCTGCCTCCATCTTGTCTTCCTTCTGTGATTAAAGGCAGCTTATTATCACATGACTTAAGGTGGACTACCTGCTCCTTTTTCTTTTGAGGTTGACCGTGAGGCCTCTAGAAACGAATGAGTAAATTGGCAGCCTTAAATTAAAACCACAGCTCTTTTATTATTTTTAAAGTTGGTTAAAAAAAAAAGTTTTGGAAATGCCCAGTGTAAAAGGTGGAAGCTAATTTCCTGACCCACCATGGCTTGTCCCAGCCGTCCTGACAACTGGTTGATGTGGCCCACTGTGGAGGGCACAGACTGCAGCAGATGACCCTGGCTGTGTGCAGAGGCATCAGGACTGATTAGGTGTGGTGTTGGCCCAGCCCCTTCCTGAGGATCCATTGATCCCAAAGGCCTTTCCTGGAGACCTGGCTGCCAGGGCTGATGGAGAGCCCAGCATATCACTGGGACCTTCCTGAACAGTTCCACATCTGTTCCCTACCCTCACACCCAGGCAGCTGTGCACTGTCCTCACTCCTATGCTTAGCAGCTCCCGTGGGTACACTGGGTGAGCAGAGCTCTTAGCACTGGACAGCCCCCTAGGCCAGGTAGTGAGCAGAGGGTATGTTCTGCTACAGCAGGGCCAGCCCCTGGGTTTTGAACCCAGAAGCTGTACCCAGCCAGGGTACCTGGAGAAGGATCAGTCCTTCTTTCCCAGAGACAACTGCTATCTCAACACTCTCAGGCTTTTTTTTAATCCTTTAGTACTGGGATTGAACCTAGGGCCTCCACACTGAGCTACATCTGAGCCCTTTATTTTTATTGTAAGGCCAAGTCCCTAAATTGGCCAGGCTGGGGTTGAACTAACAATCCTCCTGTCTCAGCCTTCCCAGTGTTGGGATTCAGCTTGTATTACCATGCCTGATCAACACATCTTGGATCAAGTGACAGAAGAACACCTCAGATGAACTGAGTACTTTCTGGGTACCAGGCATTGTTCTAAGTGCTTTGTGATAATGAGTCTCTTAGTTCTGGTTTGCTGCCTAGGAAACAAGGCACAGGGGACTCCAACAACCTGCCAGATGCTACACAGGAGTGCAGCAAGGCTGGGGTCTGTGTTCCTCACCTGCCTGCTGCTGTCTCAGCCTCAGGTAATAGGGCAGTGCTGTCTGGAACACAGATGATCAGAGAAGCCCAGCCCCAGGCCTGCACTCTCTGTTGTGTCCCTAAGGTGCCAACTCTTCCTGCCTTTATGACAACTGACTGCCCTTGCAGCTGGCAGGGCCCTGCCTCTAGCTTTTCTTGAAAACTCTGCCAGTTTCATCCCTTCCATAGGCTTAGAGCTTTTTGTACCTTGCCTGTGGTAACTGCATCCCAGGAGTGGCCCCCCACTCCTCTGCTCTGACCCCTGCTTTGGCCAGGTGGCCTGTACTTTTGTTTTGTTTTTTTGAGGCAGGGTCTTTCTATGCAATTCAGGCTGACCTTACACTCATTTTGTAACCCAGACTGGTCTTGAATTTGCAAGGATCCTCTTGCCTCCATCTCTGAAGCGCTGGGGTTACAGGCATGCACCACATCTGGCCTGCGGCCTGTACTTTGCATGCAGTACTTGTTCTGCCTGGGCTGCAGGCCCTGGGAGACTTCACTGCCACTCAGGCGGAGCCTGGGCAGGGCGCACTGGGGTTATTTTGGCTTCTCATTCCTGAGCTGTAATGATGCCATTCACTAAGGTTTTGGGTGTGTGTTTGCTTGTTTTCTAGTCCAAGAGGTGGAACGCAGGGTCTTTGCACTGCACTTCACCCCCAGTCATTTTTTAAAATTTGAGCCAGAATCTCACTAAGTCATTAGATTGCTAGACTGTGCTCCAACTTGCAATCGTCTTGCTTTACTCTGTTCACCAGGTTTTCTCTCTCTCTCTCTCTCTCTCTCTCTCTCTCTCTCTCTCTCTCTCTCTCTGTGTGTGTGTGTGTGTGTTTTGTCTTTTTGAGACAGAGTCTCACTATGCAGTTCAGGCTGGCCTTGAACTCACTTTTGTGGCCCAGGCTGGTCTCGAACTCACATTGATCCTCCTGTCTCAGCCTTCCAAGTGCTGGGATTACAGGCGTGCGCCACCACGCCCGGCGTGTTCACCAGGTTTTTAACACAGGGAGGACTGCCGTGGAAACAGTAGGGTGATTATATAACTATCAGCTGGTGCCAGCCCAGGCAGGCACTGAGAGCTCCTGGGACCTGCATTGTGGACCCAGAATTCCTGCATGTTCTGATAGTCTCCCACCTGGCTTCACAGTTGACCCCTGGCTGGGTCACCCTGGGGTTGGGCACCCAGTCCCCAGTTCTCAGCACCCTCCTAAACACACTATCTGTAATCTGAGGGCCTCTGGCTGTATACTGCAGCCCTCTGCCCAGAGGCAGGCCTCGCTGCTTCTCCCACTTGTCTGTCCGGTCACTTCCTCACTGTTCTCCACAGCTCTTGCTCCTTGGTCTTTTCCAGTTTCCATCCTTCAGCCCTTACATTCTTTCCCGTCATCCCTCACCAGCCACCACCATTGCCTTCTTCTCAGTGGCACAGGGACAACCTTTCACTTCCTGCCTGCCAGTGCCCAGCACTGCGCTTCTCAGTCTCACAGGGCTTCTGATGCCACATGACCAGCCTTGGTGGAGCCAGCTCAGCCCCTAGACCTTTCCCGAGTGTCACTTGCATGAGGACCCCACACAACCCTGCGCTGCCTTGCTCCCACTTGCCCCCACCTCTCCTCCTGGGTGCCCTGCATCAGGCATTATCCATGGATGCCCAGGCCACAGGCTTTTCTGGAAAGAGTCAGATAGTATTTTTGGCTTTGTGGGCCATATGGCTCTCATCACAACTGCTCAGCTCTGTTGTTGGAACACAACAACAGCCAGAGACAATATGTAAACAAATGAATTTGGCTGGGTGCCAATAAAACTTCATTTATAAATACAGGCAGCAATCAGAACAGTCCACAGACTAGTTTGTTGACCCTTTGAGCTACAGTGTACTTTTGAGGTGGGTTTCTCTACTTCTGCTGAAATACTTCCAGGGCTGTGAATTGGTGTCATCTCCGTGTGTGCTC
The DNA here is from genome assembly GCA_004027025.1 of Myocastor coypus. Lineage (NCBI taxonomy): Eukaryota > Metazoa > Chordata > Mammalia > Rodentia > Myocastoridae > Myocastor > Myocastor coypus. Next base: position 36,268 of record PVJA010009550.1, read on the forward strand.
TGAGTACACAGCTCCTCTTGTAGGTGTGCTCCAACCTTAGTGTGTCTCTTCTTGGTGTCCCCTTTCTTGTAGTCCTCTGCTCCCTGCCTCTGTCATGGTGGTATGACCCCGTGCTGTTCTGGGTCTGGTCCTTGTGATCCATGCTCATATGTGACCTGAGTGCTCTGGTGGAACTCACTGGTGTTTGTATCCTTGGCCCCTGCTACACTGTGGCCTCTATGTTGGAGTCTGAGTGATGGCTCTGTGGAGGTGTAGTGGGTGACAGAGGGAAAACCAGCAGCTCCATGTAGGGTTGACATAGCATTGGTCACACTTGTGGAGAAAGGAAGACGCTGAGCTGGGCCTTCTTGGTAGTATTTCTAATTCCTGGCAGCAGCCTGAAGGGACTGTCACAGGGCTCAGAGAGCCTTGTTGGGGCCAGAGGCTACCTGGCCTGGTCTCTGGCTATCCCCAGGGAGGTCCATGGGGCTCTGTGGAAGGTCTGAGCAGCTTCTGCTGGTGTGGCTCCTTGCAAAGTATCTGAAGTTGGCTCTGAGGAGTGCAGGCCAGGCCCGCTTTCCCTGCAGCCCTGTCTCCCTGCAGGAAAACCTCATGCTCTCCATCCTGCCCAAGCATGTGGCTGATGAGATGTTGAAGGACATGAAGAAAGATGAGAGCCAGAAGGACCAGCAGCAGTTCAACACCATGTACATGTACCGGCATGAGAACGTCAGGTGAGCTGGCCCAGGGCCTCCCCAAGAATCTGTCAAGCACTGTACGGTTGAGTCTTCACTGGAAGTAGAAGCAAGGCTACCCCATGATATGGGCCCTTGAGCTTCTCAGCACTGCCAGAGATGGTCTGTTGGCAGACACCAACTTTAGGCTGCCTATCCCACTCACCATTGCACCAGTGTCACTCACAGTAAGGAAGGGGCTCTAATGAAGTCATTCAGCCATTCAGAGCCAGCTGTAGGGCTAGAACTGCGAACTGTGATTCTAGAAACTGAGGTTCATTCAGCCAGGGGAAGGGGGGAGGCAGGGGCTTCCAGACCTGCAGAAGGATGCCAGCAAGGATAAATTGGTTACCTGAGCCCTGAATCACCTGGAAGTGTCATGGTTTGCTCTCCCTGTGAGGCGGCCGCTCCTAGGGGCAGGAGCTGTCAGGGCCTCACTGCTGTGTTCCTTCCTCCTGCAGTATCCTCTTTGCTGACATCGTGGGCTTCACCCAGCTGTCATCTGCCTGTAGCGCTCAGGAACTCGTGAAGCTGCTCAATGAGCTCTTTGCCCGCTTTGACAAGCTGGCGGCTGTAAGTACCCAGGTGCTAGCTGCCCTCAGGACCTCCTTGGCTCCTCCACGGTCCCCCACTTGCCTTCCATTGCCCTTTGGCACTGCTGCGCTTAGGAGGGATTGGGAGCTCAGGCTGTGCTCTGTCCTTTCAGAAATACCACCAGCTGCGCATCAAGATTCTGGGTGACTGTTACTACTGCATCTGCGGCCTGCCCGACTACCGTGAGGACCATGCCGTGTGCTCCATCCTCATGGGGCTCGCCATGGTGGAGGCCATCTCGTAAGCAGGAGCCTTGGGCAGGCGGGAGCAGCAGGAGTGGGATGCAGCTTGTCCTTGGCCCTGGGAAGTTAGGACATGGCTTTCATTCTTCACAGCCCAGGGAGGTCGCAAGGCTCCACCACAAGGGGTCGGGGTGGTGGGGCTCAAGGGCACAGGGGGCTGCGGGGACAGGACACAGGAGAGGGCCTTGACCATCTCCTTGCCTGGTGTCTGGTGCTCTTCCTGACCTGAGGCAGCTTTGGATTGTCACCTCTATCAGGTTAAGCCTGGTCCTGGCAGCTGGTAAAGAAATGTTCAGGGTTAAGCTGCCGGTGGGGAGGCTGCACTCCCTCCCCAGAGGCAAAGTGCCAAATTTGTAGTTGTCTCTTCTGCCATTCTCGAGTAAAGGCTGTTCTTGGCAGTTTTGCTCACCTCTGTGTCTGTGGTGCCCAAAGCACACTGGGCACGTAGTAGTTGCTTAACAAAACATTGCCTGCATGAATGAAAAGCAAAGGCTCTGAAGAGAGAAACTGGAGGCCCCTCAGGGGAGCACTGTGCTAGCCCTCACTGCCTCAAGTCCTATTGGACCCTGAGTGCTGAAGCCCCATTAGCTCAGCCTTGGCTGAGATGCAGACCAAAGGCATCCTGGGCCTCCTCTCCCCAGCAGGAGGGAAGCTCAAGCAAGATTCCTCTTGCAGGGGAAGGAAGGGCCGTGCCCCACACCTCCTCTGTGTGTACCTGGCAGGTACGTGCGGGAGAAGACCAAGACTGGCGTAGACATGCGTGTGGGTGTGCACACGGGCACTGTACTGGGTGGCGTCCTGGGCCAGAAGCGCTGGCAGTATGATGTGTGGTCCACTGACGTCACAGTGGCCAACAAGATGGAGGCTGGTGGCATCCCAGGGTGAGTGTCCTGCCAGGTGGGCACGTGTGAGGACCAAAGGGCTATATCTTCAACAGGAACAAGTGCTTGGAGGGGAGGTGTGGTATCTCTCCCTTGCCCTTCCCCCTTTCCCTTGGCTCGGAGACCCATGAAGGCCTATTTCCCTCTCAGGCTTCAGCCTGGAGCTCACTGCACCTATGTGCCTATCAGGTGGCAGACCTAGAGCTTGCAGTTACTCCCCTCACCTGAGCCCTTGTGCAGAAACAGCCCTCAGGGCAGACAGGCCAAGGAGAGGCATCCTGGGCAGGGAAGAGAGAGGCAGCTCCAGCTGAGTCCTCAGGCCAGAGGGGTGGCAATCAAGACTCAAGCAGGGTAGGGAACAGTTAGCCCATGTAGAGCTCACTGCCAATTAAGTGTTCCTTATTTCTCAGCAACCCAAGAGTAAAACTGTATTCTAAGGAATACAGAGGCTGGGGGAATGGGTTCCATGTTGCCCACACTGCTAGACTGCAACTGGGCTGTCCTAGGGTGGGCAAGGCAGTCTCTGGTGCATGCTCAGGGCCTGTCCCTGGGGTCCAGGCGCGTACACATCTCCCAGAGCACCCTGGACTGTCTGAAGGGAGAGTTCGATGTGGAGCCAGGTGATGGGGGAAGCCGCTGTGATTACCTGGATGAGAAGGGCATTGAGACCTACCTCGTCATTGCCTCCAAGCCAGAGGTAAAGAAGACAGCCACCCAGAATGGCCTCAATGGCTCGGTGAGTCCCCTCCCTGCTCCTGTAGTGGAGAGCTAGAAAGGAAGGGCTTCCCAAAAGAGCCACTGTGGAAGGAGTGCTGGTGGGGCTGCAGAGGGCCAGCCACCGAGATGAGGGCAGTTTGAGAAAATGATGCTGAGCTCAGGGAGCAGCACCCCTTCAGGAATAGTGTTCTGGGCAAGAGAGTACGTGTGGTCTGTGGCAAGTTGGAATTAGCAGGATGAAGAACCTGCTGAGATGACAGCCAGAAAGTAAAGCCACTAGAAATGTGGAAGTGGCTGGGCAGGAGGGGGACTAGGGCTAGGGACGGTGTCCTGAGAGGGAGCAGGGGAAGGAATGGATGAAAACAGCAGAGGTCCTGTTGGTACTGCTTTTGGTGTGGTCTCTGGATCTCCCTATTCCCCTCCCAAGAACCTGCTCCCAGCACTGATGTCCAAGCCATCGCCTGGTCTTCCTTGTCACTGTCACTATGTCCCTGAGCCTCTGTACCCACTGGTCCCTGGGCAGGTTTGCTCCAGGATCTCGCACCATTGTTCTCTTCTCTGGAGTTCTCCCTTTTAATTTGTTCCTTTGGGTTATTGAATTATCTCCACAGTGACACCCCACCCACGACCCCTTGTTATGGCCTGATTCCCTAACATCCCCAGCATCCTCTGTCTGACTGTCCCTCCCATCTTCTGTGGACTGCTATTTTGTGTAAGAATATGAGCTCCAAAAGGCCAGGGCACTGTGCTCAGCAAGTACGCATGGAGCGAATGAATGAGCTGCTCCTCTGCGTTCATGCTGAACTCATCCTAGCGAGGAACAGTACCACCCATTGGGTTGTGGAACTCATTCAGGCTCAGTGCATGTGACAGACCCTCTGCCAGAAGGGACCTCAGAGAGTCAGAGTTACTGTTTTAGAAACAGGTTGGAGCAGGTGGTTCTTTCTCTGCTTAAAAAACTTTATAGTGGAAATTGATACTAGAAAATAACAATTTTAAAGTTCATGTTCTAGAGGAAGAACTGACTAGATTTCTAGGTCATTGAAACTTCTACTGTATGGGTGGATGGATCCAGAACAATGGTGTCCATCCACAGGCTTGGATAGGTAACAGGCACTATCAGGGGTTCCTGATGCCCACTTCCTCCCACCACAGGCCCTGCCTAATGGAGCTCCAGTGTCCTCGAAGCCCAGCTCCCCTCTCCTTATTGAGACCAAGGAGCCTAATGGCAGCGCCCACACCAGCGGTTCCACATCAGAGGAGCCTGAAGAGCAGGAGGCCCAGGTTGGTGTGGGCTCCAGGCAAGGAGGGTTGCTAAGGGTCAGCTTGTGGCTAGTAGAAGTCCAGGACTCTGGTTTGGTGCTGCTTCTCTTTACAGTATAACTGTCACCTCATCAGTTATGGGGGTGTGTGTGGAGGGGATAGCACTTGCCTTGGAGGCCTCATGTAACTCAGGTGGCTTAGAATTCTGTAGGTTCCAGGCAGGGGAAGTTCTGCAGGATCTGAGACTGTTTTGGAGTGAGACTTGGGACCCCAGAAGGTCCACACACAGGAGGGCATTTCCGCAGCCCACAAAGGTAAAGATCAGCATCTGCCCCAAGAGTGACAAGTGTCTTAGTAAAGGACCTGGAGTCACCTGTGCACTGGAGGAGCTTCAGGGCAGCAGCTGACAGAGACATGGCTGGAAGATGTGGCAAGGGACAGAGGGTTGTCCTTGAGGGACCTGGGTCAGGCACTGGAGAAGGAAAACTGGCTTTTCCTTGAACCTCTGGTATTTGGTGAATGGTCCATTGTGATGTTCTTGACAGAGTGAACACAGACTCAACGTAACTTGTTAACAAGAGGATGGGTTTAGCCACTTGCACTTCTTATGTCACAGCATAAGCCAGTTTCACACTGCTCTGGGTGTGCTCTATGGAGAGGCCTGCAGTGCAGAAAAGGCCAGCTACACCACCACTCACCAAAGAGGGCTGGGGCTGAGGGAACCCAGATTCTTCTTGGTCCGACTCCGCCAGTACCACAGCCGGCCTCAGACCCAGGATTCTTGGTGCTAGCTCTCAGATGTGCTCAGTTACTATCTGGACCCCCAGCCTGTAATCCTATCTGTGGAGTCAGTTGGGAATAAAATGCAGAGGATACCGTATTTCCGCTGGGCTGCCCTTTGCTGCCCATTGGTGTCAGGACATACTTGATTCTCCCATTGCTCCCTACTCAAATCTTCCTCTTCCAGATGAGCCAGGTCTGATCTGCTTTAATGACTCCCTTAAGCCCGAGGGCTGGGAGTCACTTGACACCCAAGGATGTCACCACAGGGTTTCATGTGACCCCTGTTCAGCAGTGGATGAGCCCAAGCTAGCTGCCTAGGAGCCAGCAGAATCCCTAACACTGCCATCAGGGACAATACTGCAGGCTGCTGTTAGGGACCCAGGGTACCAGGTGAGACCCTATCCTAACAGAGCACAGGGAAGACTTTTCAGTAAGTTTTGGGGCTATAGGGATTGGCCTCATGAGTCTGACCCACTGCCCCTCTTCCCTATGTCTCCCCATTACAGGACAACCCCTCTTTTCCCAACCCCCGCCGTAGACTGCGCCTCCAGGACCTGGCTGACCGAGTGGTTGATGCCTCTGAGGATGAGCATGAGCTCAACCAGCTGCTCAATGAGGCCCTGCTAGAACGGGAGTCTGCTCAGGTGTAGGTGACCACAGCAGACCTGGCCTGAGCTGGAAAAAGGGGCCCAACCCAGCAGGCTGTGGCTGGTGTGGCCCTTGTGGTTCATGGGTTCATTTCCATGGCAGGGTAAAGAAGAGAAACACTTTCCTCCTCTCTATGCGGTTCATGGACCCAGAAATGGAAACCCGATACTCAGTGGAGAAGGAGAAGCAGAGTGGGGCTGCTTTTAGCTGCTCCTGTGTGGTCCTGCTCTGCACTGCCCTGGTCGAGATCCTCATCGACCCTTGGTGAGTGCCTCAGAGTGGACTGGTGTCTGCTCCCTTTCTGCTGCCTCCTCTCCATCCCTGGGTTCCAGAGGGCCACGACAGCTCAGGGACACACATCTGCAGGGGCACAGGCCTTGGTGGGCGCACCCCAGTTCCAGGTGAGGGGTGAGATCCTGCATCAGCCTTAGTCACTAAGGTTAATTTGACTCCGTGCTTGGCTCACATTAGTAAAATGGATTCTGGGCTCTGGCACAGACTTAGTCCTTAGTGGTAGATCCCCTGGGATGTTCTGGGGTCCTTGCCTGACTGTGGAAGGATGCCTGTCACTCTCCCAGTAGTGGACTAGCAGTTCCCTCTTGCATCAGGCAGGGGGCAGGCTGTGTGGATCTCTATTGGTATTAGTTTTAGGAGCTGGAAAAGCCACTCTACCTGTTTTTGGATTTGGCACACTGGTGGTCAGTGGAGCCAGAGTTTGCTTACCTATAGCAGGGAGCCCATGGTGCCTGCCCTGGCGAGCTCTCAAGATTGTTGGGAGATAAAATCACTCATTTTGCAAATACTTAATGTGTACTCTGTACCTGGAGATTACGGTCTAGGGGTACAGCAGTGAACAAACCATAGAAAATATTTGTACTTAAGGAATTTGTATTCTCATAGAGTTAAGCTAGGTCTGTATACAGCCGTAAGTATTACAAAGGAAAGGAAAGCAAGGAAGAAAGGCAGGAATGACAGGCAGAGCAGGCCTCCCTAGCAAGGGAATGCCTCTGTCAAGTCTGGAGGATAAGGAGGAAGTCTCCTGATGCCAGGGGGGCACTGTGTCAGCACAGGGGTCACTTGTGTCAGCAAAGGTGCTGAGGAGCTATGGGCCTGGCCTCTGGAGGTACAGGAGGGCTGGCCCTTGGAAAAGAGGCATTGTTGGGAGAATAGTGGGACACAGGCTGAGCTGGGGCCTTCAGAGGTACGGTGGGAGCTCTAGCACTTGCATGAGAAGTCTCCAGCTGGGGAACATATTTGGAAGGATCCCATATGTTGAAAACAAGGGTGGACACAGTGAGATCAAGTAGGAGCTGATGGCAATGATCCAGACGAGCCACGTGGTGACTTGGGCCTGGCTGAAGTTAGGAAAGACAGAGGTGAGTGGTTGGACTATGAATTTTGAGGGAGGGATAGATTTTGAAGGTGTTTTGGAGACAGAACTGATGGGATTTGCTGACAGGTTGGTTGTGGTGTGTGAAACGTTGGAGTCAAGATGTCCTGAACTAAGATGGGCTATAGGCAGAGAAGCACTGGCAGGATAGAGCCCAGAAGCTGGGTTTTGGCTATGTTTAGTTTGAGAAGCCTACAAGACAATGAGCAGCAAGCGTTCTGAGGCCTGGGGAGGGTCCATATGCAGGGTGCACTGAGATCATAGGGCTTGATGTGGCCATCAAGGGAGAGGAATGGGAAGCAGAATAAAGCAGCAGAGACTGAAGAGATGCAGAAAAATAAGTAGGAAAATGTTTGAAGGTGGAGAAAGAGGTGAATTCAAATAGGACACTGGAGCTAGTGCCATGAAGGTTTCTGGGGCTTTTGATAGAGCACTTCATGAAGGACAAAAAGGGGCCGGGTGTGAGAGGAGGATTTAGATGGCGGGCTTGATGTACCAGGAAGCTGTCCGGAGACCCCATGTGGGAGGGATGACATAGCAGCCTTCCACTGGGCTCCTGTACTTGGTGCCTTCTCTGTCGCTGCATGGCAGACACTCATTCCCAAGAATCTCTTCCTCAGTTTTTTACTGGGCTGTGTGCAGGGCACGTGCGACCCTTCCCGCACCTGAGAAAGGTCCTGGTGAGACAGAGCCAGGAAGGTGGTGTGTGCCAGGCCCTGTGCTGGGAGGATGTTCCAGTTCCCTGGTGTCATGTGGAGCTTCTCAAGCACGGGCAGTGCTACGCTTGTCCCTATAGTCTCCCCCAAACTCACTTTTCCCTTGAGTTCTCCAATTATGTTCTCTGTGCCACAGGCTGATGACAAACTATGTGACCTTTGTGGCTGGGGAGATCCTGCTGCTGATACTGACCATCTGCTCACTGGCTGCCATCTTTCCCCGGGTGAGAAGCAATTTTCTCTTGGGCTCAGAAGCTTCTGTGGAATTGGACACTGAGGAAGTTAAGCTTATCAAATCCTGATATTCTCCTGTTAAGGACACTCTCCTGGTTCAGCTATTTTATCCATCTGCTCATCTATCTATCCACTGCCCACCAGTGGGGCACCAAGCTGGGCACTGCTGGGCCATGGCACTACTGCACACAGGAGTGAAGGCAGTCTGGGTGAAGGAAGCTTATGGGTAAAAAACAGAGGCTTAGTTGGAAGGTGGGCTGGCTCCAATTGTGAAGGATGCTAAAACCCAGCCTGGAATTGGGACACTGCTGCAGGTACGAAGGTGTCAGGCAGTTTCTGATGAGAATGACAAAGAAAAAGCAGTGTTTTAGAAAAAATACTCTGACAGGTAGCTTTCCAGATAACTGGGGTGGGGACTTAGGGGTATTGACCCAGGAAAAGTAGGGGAGGTGGCTAGGCAGACAGCCCTAAAAATGTTTCCCTGCGCTTCCCTGGGAGTTAGCCCCAGGCCTCCTGGGACAGTCAGTATCTGCTATGCCAGAAGTGTGACCCAGAGGCCATGGGCTTGCACATGTGAGGGCTGACACAGAGCCCCTGGACTCCTGCACTCTGCCCTCAGCATGGCCTCACTTTATCAAGTTTCCTGAAGATCTACGTTACAGCAAGGCTTTACTTTTTAGGTCCCTGAGCTTAGAGTATGGGAGCAAGCAGCGTCATCAGCCACCAAGTGTGCGAGACCGAGCACTATCAAAGGCTCAGGCCCTTGCAATTCCCTTCTCCCTAGGCCTTTCCTAAGAAGCTTGTGGCCTTCTCGACTTGGATCGACCGGACTCGCTGGGCTAGGAACACCTGGGCCATGTTGGCCATCTTCATTCTGGTTATGGCAAACGTCGTGGACATGGTGAGCTCCTGCTGGGCCTATGGAGGCCCCTGGAGCAGGGCTTCTGCACTGGTAGCCATTCCTCTGCTGGCAGGTGCTGGTGGCACCTAGATTCCTAGCCGCATTACCCGCTTCAGTGGCCTTGCTACTGTGGCTTTCCCTGCTTAAGGGGCCCAATAATAATAAGCACTCTGCACATATGAAATATGACTCATGGGCACAGAGAGGTGACCCTTTATCATCAGTAGCGGTACCTGTTTACCCTCCACACAGAGCCAGGCCTTCCCAAAGCCAGGTCGATGGGACTGAATCCTCGCTGGGTCCAGGTGGCCAGGGCAGGCAAATCACTGCTATCCTCTGCTCTCTTCAGTTCCTTGGAGAAGCTGGGGTCCTGTGAGCAGGCAGCCAGGTGTGTTTCTGGGGAGAAGGCCCAGGGCTCAGAAGACCATATGTATTGCTTTGGAGCCACAAGCATTTTACTGAGCCCAGATTGCTTGGAACTATTGTTGATAACTCTAGTCTCACAGCTTCCTCTGCCTTCAATAGTACCCCGTGCATGCTCTTAAGTCCTTTTTTAGCAAGACACGATGACACATGCCTATAATCTCATCACTCTGGGAAGCTGAGGCAGGTGGACCTTCATCCCAAAGCAACTTAGCAAGACCATATTTCAAAATGAAGAACAAAGGGCTGGGGACATACCTCAGTGCAAAGGCCCTGGGTTCCATTCCTAGTATCATCAAAGGAAAAAATAAATCCTTAAAAATATAAAGTTGTATTATTTGCTGTTTTCTTAGCAATTTCAGAACAGAAATAAAGGCAGGGAAATATACAGTAGCAGAGGTATGAGAGACAAGACTGGTCTGACAGGAACCAGGAGTTAGCACCAGGGCCAGGCACTCCCCTGAGCAGCCCCGCAACCCTGAGGAGAGGAGCTGAGCTTGGAGGCTGGCACCCGGGACTGTAGTCCACTGGTTAGCAGGTTTCAGATACCATAGATGCATGAGAATTCTGCGCATGCTACAACGAATGCTGAGGCTTTGCCCAGATGAGCTGAAAGTTATAGGAAAAGGTTCATACTGGTTTAGGGTACACTTTGCCACATCTGTCCTGCAGTGTAGCTGGTGAACAGGCTCCAGGAGCACAGGAGCTCCCAGCCCAAGTTTGGACATGACTGGCTGCTGCCATAGGGAGGCTGAGTAGACACCTGTAACCCCACAGCCACTCTTGCAGAGTGCAAAGCTTGAAGACCTGGCTCCTGGTCTCGCTCTATTGCTTGTTAGTTGTGTGACTGAGGGCAAGTCTAGCCTCTTAGTTTCTGTGACAGTAGTGATTTTGTTGAACATCTAATGAGGTGATAGTAACGCTCTTTTCACATTATTGCTGGTTCATCTCTGCATCCTTTTCTGTGTTTCTGAGGCAGGGCAGGGTGGGGTGGGTAAGGGCAGGCAACTGGATGGCCACTGTCCTGTTGTAGCCCCTCTGAATCTGCCATTTCCTTCCCTTGTCCCCTCCTGCTGTCTGGGTGGCCAGCTCAGCTGTCTCCAGTACTACACAGGACCCTATAATGTGACTGCGGAGCTGGAGCTGGAGGGCAGCTGCCTGGAGAACCCCAAGTATTACAGCTACATTGCCGTGCTGTCCCTCATCGCCACCATCATGCTGGTGCAGGTCAGCCACATGGTGAAGCTCACGCTCATGCTGCTCGTCACAGGCACAACGGCTGCCATCAACCTCTACACCTGGCACCCCATTTTTGATGACTATGACCACAAACGCTTTCAGGAACATGCGTAAGATGGAACCCAACTGGGGATTTGCATGGTCTCCTTCCTCCTAACCCAAGTCCCCTCTCTGCCTTGGTGACTGTAACTGGTATGGAAGAGGGATTCATGTCTGCTCACAGACATGTCACTGGCTGGCTGTGATGGGTGGCAAGTCTTTTCCATCTCAGTGAATGAAGACCTGGGATACCTCACGTCAGCTGGGCAAGGTTTGTCTGAGGTGTGGCCTAAGCATTTCTCTCTTTCTGACAGCTCTCCCAGGGTGGCCTCAGAGATGGTGCAGGTAGCTTCCACCCTTGGGCTCAATGGCACGGACAGGTAAGGACCAGGGTCACTGCATTTCCCCATCCTCCTCTTATAGCCCTTCCTCTAGAGACACAATTCAGTGGCCGACACCACAGGATCTTACTCCTTTAAAGGCACATGACCTACAGCATGCAGGCTGGAGGATTAGGCATATGCGCCCTGGATGGCTGTGGCAGAAGCAGAGGGATTCTACCTTGGAACCCAGTCCAGAGCTGACCTGCATCAAAGACAATCACATTAGGGAGCCAAGAAGTATGGGTAGGGTGGGCCAAGGATGATTGCAGGTGAACTAAGAAATTATACTAGGGAAGATCTGGATGGTCCATGTCCTGTGTAGGCTCTTAGGCAGGTCAGCTTTCCTGAGTCTCACATCTCTTAAGGACACAAAAGAAGTCTCTAAGGTCCTTTCTAACTCTACATTTTAGCATTTTATGATTTAGTCATTGAATAGACCTTTAAGTTAAGATTTTTTTAGAACAGCATTAATTAGTAGAAGATGGGTAAAAGACTCAAATAGCCCTTTCACAAAAGTGTAACTGGCCACTAATAAAAGGTATTCAAATATTCAGATGCCATTAAAGCCATAACAAAATATACACACTAGTTTGGAAAAAACTTAAAAAATCTGAGATCAAGTTTAATGGTAACTCATATATCTGATAACAATATAAAATGGTGGAACCACTTTTGGAAACAATTTGGGGTTATTTAGTAAAGTTGAAAATAGTCCTGTAACCTAGTAATTTACTCCTGCATATATAACCTCAAAAGAAATACATGCAAATATTTATGTCCAGGGGAGGTGTATAAGGTCACCCACTGTAGTAATGTTTGTAATACACAGACACATACACCAAATGGAAATCCAGATGACAACATGAAATGGATAAATTGTGTATTCACACAGAATACTATACTGTAACAGAAATTAACTGGAGTGCCACACAAAAATACAGATAAAGCTAGAAAAAACATGTTAAGATTGTGCCTTAATCCCTACGAAGTCCAACCACTTCAATGTTGGTTTTTTCTCTAAAATCCTACATGCTACTATCCATTTCTGGGAACAGTCAGGTGCTACAGTGGCTATTAAGAGTCTGGGAGAGGGGCCGGCAGGATGGCTCAGTGGTCTAAAGTGCCTGCTTAGGAAAGCTTAGGCAGTGGCAGGGACCGCAGTTCAATCCCTGGCATCACATGCTGTGCCAGCCCTGCCCCCAGGGCAGGCTGAGCCAGCCATTAAAAAAAAGAGTCTGGGAGATCACCCTGATGGGAACACCCCAGGTAGCCACAGTCTGAGAAGTTCTGCTGCTTTTGGGGAACCAGGATTCAATATGAAGGGGCCTAACAGGGTAGGGGAAACTTCTGAGGCTTTGCATGGCAGGAAACAACCTAGTTATGGGGGTTCCCCTTTCCTGGAGGGCAGGCCAGGGGCTCCTTCAGTTACTTTCCTATCTGCCAACAGGTTGCCCCTGATGCCTTCGAAGTACTCGATGACAGTCATGATATTCATCATGATGCTGAGCTTTTACTACTTCTCCCGACATGTGAGTGCCCACATACTCTCCTGTCTTCCTGTGCCCAAACCTTCAAGTCTCTTAACACAGCACAGGCCTGAGGACCCTGGTGTCCAAGGAATGCCAGTTCCTTTTCTCAGCACAGTGTGGGGCCTTGGAGAAGCTACTACCCTCCCCATGTTCACAGTAAGCAAGGGAAGCACTTTTGTATTTCATCTTCTGATCTCTAGGAACCTGAAGTACGGAGTTTGGGTGGCACAGTGCTGGCACAAAAGCTTGGATAAACCTAGTCTGTAGGTCAAGGCTAATGCCCTCGCCCTTCTGTGGAAGGAGGGAGGTCACACAGACACCCTAACAGTCACACCAGAGCAAGAGGAGAAAGGGAAGAGGGCTGAAAAAGCTTTTTTTTTTTTTTTTTTGGTCTTTTTGAGACAGGGTCTCACTGCGCAGTTCAGGCTGGCCTTGAGCTCACTTTTGTAGCCCAGGCTGGTCTCGAACTCGCACTGATCCTCCTGCCTCAGCCTCCCGAGTGCTGGGACTACAGACATGCGCCACCACACCCAGCTTGAAAAAGCTTTTGAGGTTAAGAGAGAAGGGGTAGTATCCATGTAAGGATTCCAGTGTTAGCTTGGGTGCCACCCAGTGGTGTGCCAAGGAAAGTACAGCCTTCTTCAGCCACTTCCCTGTCAACGGAGCTGTGGGAAATGAGACCTTGGCTCCTGGCTGGGAGATCCTGGCTCCCTCACACAGCCACCTTCGAGACAGAAAGCTAAAAGGAAGATCTTAGGCTTCTACACATGAATATCTCCAGGATCTCAGCTGTAACCCAAGGCTAGGATCCTCACTTGCTGTGGGCCAAACCCACAAGGGTGACTTTCCTTGCCAATTACCTGTCTCCTTTCAGCTTTTCTGAATGGAAATCTACATAATTCCCAGCTGCCACCTTTCCTTAAACTGCCAGCTTTAGAGGACACACTTTGCCTATGCTTGTATCTGTAGGTCGAAAAACTAGCCCGGACACTGTTCTTGTGGAAGATTGAAGTTCACGACCAGAAGGAACGTGTATATGAGATGCGACGCTGGAATGAGGCCTTGGTTACCAACATGTTGCCTGAGCATGTTGCACGGCATTTCCTTGGGTCCAAGAAGAGAGATGAGGTAAGGGGTGAGCCCTACTGGCTAGAGCCAGAAGCCCAGCTGTTTTCTTTTGTTCTTCCTTCTAGGAGTGCCCTGGGGCCCACAGCAGCAGCATAAGCAGCAGAAGGGAGCAGGGCCTCTTGTGAAGGACAGTTGTAGACCCTGCTCAGGAAGCCTTAACTAAGGCCCCATGCAGAGAATGTGACTGGGCCATGTTGTGCTTCTGTCAGTGTGATCTTCTGAAAGCAGCGTGGGGTCACTAGCTCCATGAACCCTCTTTCTCAGAGCTGGGTTGTTACAAGAGCTGGAAGAGCTCTTTTTCATTTATTCCAAGTTGTGATGAGCTATGCTCGCTTTATTCAAAAATGGTATCATCTGAGAGGAGTCTGGGTCTGAGTGTATGCGTTGCGTGTGGGGAGGTCACACGTGGGCCCTGCCTCTTTTTCAGGAGCTGTACAGCCAGTCCTATGATGAGATTGGAGTCATGTTTGCCTCCCTGCCCAATTTTGCTGACTTCTACACTGAGGAGAGCATCAACAACGGTGGCATCGAGTGTCTGCGGTTCCTCAATGAGATCATCTCAGATTTCGACTCTGTGAGTGCCCACCTGCTCCTCCTGTCAGTTAACTCATCTGAGGTAGATCACTTCTTGGGATAGAAGTCAGAGAAGTGAGTAACTATGCTGGCTCCATTTACCTGTCACATCTGTGCCTCTTCAGTCACATGGAACTGCTTATTCTGAGGGTGTGGAACCCTAGGAATCACATAAGGACCAACCAACAAGACCTGCAGGTGCCAGGATTCCTCCTGCCCCCAAACTCTGATTCATTAAACATCATTGAGTACTCTGTAAACCAGGGTGTATTTCTTACTCAGTTACCCAGGAGAGCTGACAGTTTTATGGTTGTGGAAACTGAGCCTCAACAAGTTAGGTAAGGAGCATGTGGCAGACAGGTGTAGCGAGCTTTTCTAGGAAAATCTCTAGGCTGCGTTGTGCAGTCCTCATAAATGGACAGATCTATGAGCTGACTCACACATCACCTTGCTTCTGCCTCTCTTCTCTTTGCATAACCCTGGCCTCAGCTCCTAGACAATCCTAAATTCCGGGTCATCACCAAGATTAAAACCATCGGCAGCACCTACATGGCCGCTTCAGGAGTCACCCCAGATGTTAACACCAATGGTTTTACCAGCTCCAGCAAGGTACAGGCATTGCCTGGGAGGAAGAGACAGGCAGCAAGTGGGATATGAGAAAATACATAGGTAAAACAGGAAGCTATTTTGTACTGTTATACTGCTGTGCACAGGGCTCCAGGACACAGCATCGAGACATCAGTGCACACACAGAAGAGGCTCGCTGAAAAAGTAATGAGCGGAAAAACAGCAGAGTAGACAAACCCCATCACTGTGCCACAGGGGAGGTTGCAGGGCTCAGTGTGCATGGTGACTAAAGCCCTTTCAAGTTGTACACTTGAGAAGAGGGAACAGGAGCTATTCCCACAATGAAAGCTTAAATGGGGAAGTTGAGAACTCATTGGCTGCCATGGCCTGTCCTTTTGCTGAGGTAATACTAAGCTGTGCAGCCACTGTGTGGCTCCAGGGTGGGAAATGAGCTAAGGGAGCCTGGTGCCCAGCACTGTTCATCATTGCTTCACAATCACCACTGTCCCATAATGGCAGCACTTGGCACCAGGTTTTCAGGGCTCATTTCCCATTTCTGGGTGAGGTGAATGAAGTTTGGCAAGTGCCCCAAGGGTCTATAAAGACAACTTGAATCCAAATATGAACTACTACACAAAAATCTGAAGACCAGGTAACTGGGTGGTGAAGAGACTTGCCTCATGAACAGGTACACAGCAGGCAGGAAGCAATAGAGTTGGACAGGCTGTCTTCCCCACCACCATGGACTAGTCTCCCTAGGCCTACTAGTGGGACCTATGTGATGTGCGAGATTTTTTGTATAGTGGCATGCTGGAACTCAAGTGGGAAGGAAAAACTACCACTAACAACTAGGTGTAGGAATTGCCACAGAATACTGCTACAGGAAAGCAGCAGCTGCGACCACAGGCACAGCCTGGACAGCTCCTGATGCTTTTGCCACTGTTCAATACAGGAGGAAAAGTCAGACAAGGAGCGCTGGCAGCACCTGGCTGACCTGGCAGACTTTGCACTTGCCATGAAGGACACCCTTACAAACATCAACAACCAGTCCTTCAACAACTTCATGCTGCGTATAGGTAAGTGCTTCAGGCTGCCTACCCTTCTGGCACTGAGACCAGCATGAAAGACCACAGGCCCCCACAGACTGTAGACACATGGGGTAAGGAACACTGGCCTCAACACACAGAATGGGTGAAGACTTGAAAAGCAGTCATCCTCTGGTATCACATCAGAAACTGAGTGATGAAACCATCAAGTTAGACCTGGCCCTACTGACAGTGAAGCCCAGCCTGGGTGGGAAGAGTCTGTTGTCTAGCTTTCCAAGATGTAGTGCCTACTGAGGGCTTTACTCTTTTCAGACCATCTTGCCCTTTGAAGAGAATCAGCAACACCTGCCTCTTCCTGCTGGGGTGTGTATGTGTGTTTGTGTGTTAGGGAAACTGACCATTGCTCCCCTGAGTAAATTCATCAGCATACTAGGGCAGCCAAAATTTGCTAAGGCCCAACTGAGGAGAGGGTAAACAGACATGACTTCTGGTAGCCTAGACATGATTTAACAAGGAATACAGGCATCGTGTGCACTAAGGGTAGGGGCAGACTCTTTAAGAGGAGCAGTTGCTTCTGAACAGGTAATGAAGGCTCGGTGCGTAGGCACGTAGTTGTGCTGAACTTTATGTCTCTTACCCTAGGTATGAATAAAGGAGGAGTTCTGGCTGGGGTCATTGGAGCCCGGAAACCGCACTATGACATCTGGGGCAATACAGTCAATGTGGCCAGCAGGATGGAGTCCACAGGGGTGATGGGCAACATTCAGGTATGTCCAGCAACAGAACTGAGTGTCCTCAGATGCAGGGAACAGGACAAAGGAGAGTGGAACATGTGCTGTCTTGTAACTGTTGCCTCCTGTTGCAGGCCCACAGGGGCAGCATCAGCATGCAGTGCAGAGAAGGCCCATAGGGCGTCTGGCTCATGTACAGCACTGAGTTCTACCTTCTGGGGGAGATGAGCCAGTCCCTTGGTGGGGATTTACTGACATTTTATATCAACTTTAGTTTTTCCTGAGCAGCCCCTCTGTCACCTGGGCCTGCCAGAAAAACTCCACAAAATAGGCATGGGATTGGGAGAACAGGGAGGGAACGTACATAGGCCCTGTCCCACATGGGCAATGACTATCTTTGAGAAATTGGATGGCTCTGGAGCATTAGTCCTGGGTTCCATGTCCCTCAGCCCAACCCCCAGGGAGCTGGGACAGAGCCCCTATGCTAACAGACTCCTTTCCATCCCTGACCCAAGCTTTCTTACTCTGTTCTTCATGTGCAGGTGGTGGAGGAAACACAGATCATTCTCAGAGAGTACGGCTTCCGCTTCGTGAGGCGAGGTCCTATCTTTGTGAAAGGAAAGGGAGAGCTGCTAACCTTTTTCTTAAAAGGACGAGACAGGCCACCTGCCTTCCCCAACGGCTCCTCTGTGACACTGCCCCATCAGGTTGTGGACAATTCCTGAATGGCCTCTGGTTCCACATGGGACGGGAGAATTTATTTTTTTTGCAACTGAAAAACAAGGCAATGGAAAAGGGCCAATGACCAAGTCCCGGAGTCCTCAAATTGCTGAAGTACACACTCCCATAGACTTTAGATTTAAGAATCTCAAGCCTTCATCTGTTGTGGATATGTAAGCTCTGAGGGTGGCCGTACTATTCTTCAGTGTGCCTGTAGCTTCCCCAGAGTAGGAGTCTTAGGCATAGCACTGGAACAGCCCTGCCAGAGCCCTCATTGCCACTCAGGCCTCCTCCCCCAGAGAGGTCACGGCCACTATGAGCTGAGGCAGAGCAGAAGTGGAGCCAACTACCTGTGCTACTAGGCTGAGAGAAGGCGCAATGCTTGGCAGGGCCAGGCGCTGCTGGAGGACGCTACACTCCTGGCTGGAACTTGACAGCTAAGCTATTGCAAAGGGAATTCCCCTAGAGACCTGGTTGTGTCTCCACATGGTCCCAGTTAGGTGAAATGGCCCTTGTCCTGATAATCTTGAATGGTTCTTTTGGAACCCTGTCACCTTAGTCACGAGAGCTGAAAGTGCAATATTTCCTTTCACCTAGTGGGGGGAGGGGGTTATTTCTGAAAGAAAATTATATAAACAGATCTACATTTATATTTTTAACCTGTTAAAAAACTTTCCAATATTGCCTTGCCTTTTGAGCTCTTGCTACAGTCGCCTTTGCTACTGCTTTAAAAGAGAATTTACAGGTATCGACAAAAGAACAAGACTGTTTTATTAAAAGCTTTACTCAACTAAAATGGGATCACTGTGGAAACTCTATTAATGTGTCCTGCTAAGTGCTTTGCAGATTGAAGCCACTGGTGGCTACCACATGCCTAAAAGGCAAGAGCTTGAAGTGAGGCATCCCCTTATTCTTGAGCTGCTATTTTCTGAAAGGCAGCCAAGCTCGATTTACCATCTCCAGAGTCTGCTGAAGCTCCCACACATGCCAGAGCCTCGTGAGCCTGTGGTATAGAAGTGGCCATGAGTCCAGTGCTGGGCCTGGCACAGTGATGCTCCCTATCTATCTGAGAGTGGGCAAAGAAGGGACAGGAATTATAGGGGGAACATGGCCAGTCAGAGGTCTTTATACCTGTCAGCTGGCCCCTAAGCAAAGGAGAAAGTGCTAGTACACTGCAAGCTCCAGGGTGAAACAGTACACCAACAGGCTGACAAGGTAGAGATGAAGAGTTCAGAGTCAGCTGGGGTGTGCAGAAGGAACCAGGAAGGGGGAAGGCCTAAGACTGTATTTATGGGCAAATGTTTTTTTCTTTTTTCTTTTCTTTTTTTAATGGCCAGCTCAGCGTGCCCTGGGGGCAGGGCTGGCACAGCATGTGGTGCCAAGGATAGAACTGTGGTCCCTGTGGCCACCTAAGCTTTCCTAAGCAGGCGCCTTAGACCACTGAGCCATCCTGCCAGCCCTATGGGCAAATGTTTAATGGTGCTTTTTCAGAGTCACTTCTGCTTGGCTGTCATTTTATCCACCAGTATTTTATTATACCATATTCCTTATGGCCTAAAATATACACTGCTCCAAACAAAAGATTAAGTACATTTAAGTAAATAACTTACATATCATGAACCTAGACTGTTCTAAGAACTTCCTTTTCAAGTCTTAGGAAAATGAGGCAGAATTATTCAAAGCTCCCATAAACACTAGAATTTCTCTTTAGTCTTTCACAAAATGTCTACTAGCCTATCAACCATTCTGAGTTTCAGCAAAGATAATAAAATACCAAAAAAAAAAGCAAAAAAAAATCAAATACCTCATGAATACATGATGTTGAGCATTATAGCATGTGACCAGGCAATCATGGAAAACTCCCCAGATTTCAAGGTCTGATTCAGGCTTACTTGTCATCTTGATGAAGTGGTAAGTGTTGCTGTGGCCAGATGTGCCTAGATAGAACGTGGCCTCTTAGCAGCTTGCAGTTCTATGGCTAGCCCCAACAGAAACAGCACTGCAGGATGCCAGGCTCAAATCTAACTCTTCTTCTCTTGCAAATGAAGCAAACACCCGATGCAGGGGCTTTGTGCGGAACAAAGCTTCATGGGACACTCGCTGCTCTTCGCATGAAGCAGACAGTGCTTCTGTCCCTAAAGAAAGATTCTGTGCATGAGTGCTCCAGGAGGAATAAGAACCTGGATCATCATTACTCTGGACTCATCACTTTTTCTTGTCTAGAGAGAGCTAAAAGTCTGCCCCTTATGGGACCAACATAATTTTTAGACTAGAGACTTAAAGCACATTCTAACTAGAGAAACCTAAGGTGTGAGACTCACGGAAGTTTCAAAATTTCTGACTTTTTTTTTTTTTTTTTTTTTGTCTTTTTGAGACAGGATCTCACTATGTAGTTCAGGACAGCCTTGAACTCACTTCTGTAGCCCAGGCTGGTCTCGAATGCACACCAATCCTCCTGCCTCAGCCTCCCAAGTGCTGGGAATTCAGGCATGCACCACCACACCCAGCTTGGCTCTTAACATTTCACCTATTTTTTTGTTGTTGTTTGTTTTTGTTTTATGGCTGGCTCAGCCCACCCCGGGGGTGGTGCTGGCATGGTATTCGGTGCCAGGGATTGAACCGTGGCCCTTGTATGCTTGCCTAAGCAAATGCTTTAGATCACTGAGCTATCTTGGCAGTCTAATTTTACCTAATTGTTTGTAACTATCAGTGTCATACTGTGACACATCTAACTGAAAGAAGTTGACAAAAGGCCTCTTGAAAAATTTCCATCTGGGAAATAGACTCAAGAGAGCCAAGCATCTTATGATGTGTAAGTCCATTCAGTGTCACTGAAGAATGAGGCCTTTGGCTCCATCATAGTAAATTGAATCCATGACTCAGTCTTAGCTGTCTTCCTCCAAGAGGAAGTATCCCATTAACACAAAACATAAACTGAAGGAACATGGGTAGAGGCAGGAGGACTAAGACTGTTTACCATTTACATAAAAGAAAGAAAACACTGGTAGCCAACAAAGTAGTCTTTGTACATTAACAAGTAAGTACATAGTACACAAACAGCAGAAAATGTCCAAGGGTTCACTCGAACTACCTATTTACCTGTTTTGCTCAACCTGATAAAAGCAAAGCGTATTACAAGACTTCTTCACCCTGGCTTTCTTCCTCTTACCTTGATATGTAACAGTGATGTCAGTTGGAAGAGTTGCAGTGAGGTCCTCATACAGCAATCTGGCACAAAATGAGGACTGACCCCTAAGATCAACTTTGTAAGTAAATGACAGTAAGTTGCACAGGGAGTTTCTTTGCAAGGGTCCAGTTAAAAAGGTTGCAAAGTTACTCTAATGGGAGAGAGACAAACCAAGTGTAAAAGACTGTTGCTCCAAAGACAATGCAAAGTGGTTGTGACACTTCAAACATATCTACAAAGAAGAGCTTTTTACATTTCAGAGAAATAAATATGCAACAGAAAAAGGCCCGAAAAAAAAAGTCCAGTGTACAAGATAACCAAACCAGGCATGGTGGTACATGTCTGTCATCCAGCTAATTGGAAGGCTAACCACATGTTTGATACCAGCTTGGGTAATTCAGTAAGACCATCTCAGAAAGAGCTGGGTTTTAGAGCCCCCGGGTCTGACACCCAGTACCACATTAAAAAAAAAAAAAAAAAAGGCTGAACATAGTAATGTACCCATATAATCTCAGCAAAAACCCCACCTCAGAATAGGGGCTAGGGTGCTACAGACGTAACTCAGAAGTACTGCCCCCCCACCCCCAGAATACAACAAAAATTTAAAATACAAAAAGAGAATGTGTCTCTGTTTCTCTTTTAAGTGTACACTGGACCTATAAAATGAGGCATGTAAGATCCTAGATAAATACCTGAAGTCGATCTGCCTGGTACTTCCTCCCAGAGTAAGCATTTAGGCACTCACAAAGACTGAACAGGAAGTGCTGAATGTCAGTCTGTAAGTATTTTGCAGCTATCTTTTCTAGAGGAATGAAGATTGGAATGGAATGATGACGGATCCAGAGTGGTTTCTGTATGACAAGGTCTACAAAGTAGGAATCCAGCAGGTTCCCCTCAAAAGCAGTGCTGATGCAGATACACACGCCTTGGCTGGTCAGTTTTCCACTGAGCCCTAAGGCAAAGAGTGAGACAACACCTATTAGCTGATGCTGAGAAAAGACACCTGACTGACTTAAGCATCCCTAAAGCATCATACAAGGTTAATGAGTAGAAGATGTTTTCTTTCCTCTTGCCTCAGGCTTACACTGAGACTGAACTGCTTCAATCATGGAAGGGCCAGGCATGATGACACATGCCTGTGATCCCTGAACTCAGGAGGCTAAGGCAGGAGCATCACTGTGAATTTAAGGTCAGCCTGAACTACACAGCTACCAACGTCCCTCTCAAAAATCTCAAGAAATAAACAAATGGATAACAGAAAAGAAAAGGACACTAACTATCAAGTTATTAAAGAAAAAAAAAAAACTGGAAATTTTCAGTATATCCATTCGTATCTACTTGTGACAGCCTAGTTCTTTCCATAATCGTCCTGTGGCATAAATAGAATAAATTTCTGTTTATACTGAAACAGAGATTTGAGGAGTTCTGTTTGCCCAGTAACATAAAGCAGGCCAACAGTAAAGGAAGTTCTGGCACAGGGTCTAGCACATGCTGAGTTGCTGAAATGAACAGTGTAAGCTGCCCACCAACTGATCTGCTGTACAAAGTGACCAAACTTGTAGGGAAAGACATGCTTGCAAACCTTATGCTAGTACTGTGTGCATAATGTGGGCATGGAGTGCAAAAGAAATTCTCATGAAACAAGTCTAGTCTAGGGGCTTGCAGGTTAGCTCAGTTGTTTATAAAGTGCGTAGTTGGGCAAACTCTTAGGAAGTAAAAAAAAAAAAAAAAAAAAAAAAAAAAAGAAAGAAAAAAATCCCTTGAAGGAAGTCCAGTCTGACAAACCATTGTAAGTAACTAAAGCCAGAGTACCAGATGAATCAGCTCAGAAAAACACTGTACCTGTAAAATGATATGCCTGCAGAATGGCTTTTATGCTTTCCAGTTTCCTTTGCAAAACTTCTTGCTCTCTGATCTCCACTGATGGGTCAGACTCTACATTGGTAGAAAACACTTTACCCTGCAAGACAAGCAGCTGATCAAAGTGGGTACATAGAGTGTATTACAAAGCCCCTGGCCTCCCTGACTGGATAGAAGCAAAATGTAGAGTGTTTTCTTTTATGTAACAGAAATTAGAATAACCCCAGCCATCCAGCTGGTGCTATGAACTCACAGAGTAATCTGTGGGACATGCACCAAAAATCAGAGTGGAAGCTGCTAGCTGAACAGGTAGGGTTCTGGTAGGACCTGAGAGAGGATTGTAGGAGGAAAAAGACACTCTAGAATGGGCACAAGGTATGCAAAACAGATGGCCACAAAGAGGTGAGCTGGGAAAGCTGCTTGGTTGGACCATGAAGGGTATCAAGTACAGGTACTCTAGACCTGCATTTCTAGCTCTGGCTGTATAGATGGTATCAGGCTGACTTTCCCTCTGAGAACAACTTACAACTGAGAAAACATCAAAAATAAGCAAGCAGGCAGAAGATGGCCTGAGAATGTTAGAGAACATCCCAACGGCCAGTACTGAAGTGCAAGGTAAATACTCTGAGTAAGCTGACTCTCCATATGCTGAGTCCCTCTCAGCACCTGGTGATTTGTTATGTTAAGATGCCACGCAAGAAGTAGGCTATACTTCATGGCAGTTTGCTGTCTGGAAAAACAAAAACTAGAGACCAATGTTACCAAAACAGCCTTTCTACAGGATAAAATCCCATAGAAAAGGGAACCTGGCCTGTATATGTTTGCCCTTGCAGTATTTACAAATTCCTAAACTGTACCTGTGTGACTGGGGATGATGTACGTATAGCAAAATGTCTTAACAGTGAAAAGCTAAGCAGAAATTTTTGCAGACAGATTAGGAAGAGCAGCTTTAACAGACTTTTCCCAACACACTTTCAGATCTTCAAAAGTTACACCTAAAAAAGGGCTACACCTTAGTAGAAGGGAAAACAGGAAGTAGACCAACACAGCGGGATGAAGATGGTATGTTCACCTGCTACATGCTTACAGAAATACTAAACTCCTTTGCAGGGAAGATAATACTGCTCAGAGCCTCTGTATATTTTCATATACAATCCTCACTGAATAAAAGGAAAAGTATCAAGCCTACTAAAAAAAAAGGAAAGATAACTTAAAATCATGAGAGAAAAATGACAGATTTAAGAAAATTACTTATCTAAATTAGGTAACCTGCTTTCCGGCTTCCGCCGCTAGGCAGGCGGAAGATGGATGCTTGAAGCCAACTGCTGTTAGCTTACTGCCACCTGGGAGCACAGGTGACGAGGATGTCTGGTGAAGACTGAAAATTTAATCTTCAACTTGTTATGATAATTTAAAATTTCCAAGAGTCTGATGACTAAATCACCTCTCACCTCTGGGCAATCCATGAATGTAATTT